>OX596382.1:79422443-79561443 GCA_951394425.1 Tipula unca
AAATATTAATTAGATAAGTAAATTACCAATTTTTGACCTGTATAAAATATAAATAATAAATGAAACCATAATTTTTACTGTCATTTGTTTATGATGTTTGTCAAGTTTGTTTTGGTGGGATTCGTAAAAAAATTAAATTTTGGTTTGCTCATACAAATATAAGTAAAATATTATATTGGGGCTATGTTAACTGTAAATCGAAATTCCGCTACCCTTTTCTCCATTATAAATATACATAATCTTTATTTATTATTTAACAATTTATTTTCAAATGAAGATCCAAAATAACATTGCTACCGCGCGGCGTCTCACTTGTCATAATCAAACATTATTAGTACATAGTATGTGTGCCAATCGAAGTTAAAAAGTTAAATAATTTAACTGGGCTATGATTTGATATACATATTATGTCACCACGAACTAGTAGCGCCATTTTTTCAAAGGTGGAAATTTTTTAAAATAAATATCGTGCTACTTTAATCCAGGTGGGAAATTTTGAAATTAAAAATGTATAATATTTATAGAAATTTCCGCTTTTGGAATTAATGCAGTATATATTTTCGCTGTATTGCTTAATAATAAAAATAAATTTATTTATATTTTACAGTGTGCTTAATACGTTTTTTCAATTTTTTTTAGAAAAAATCGACAGTGTACAATATACATAAGAGGAATTTCGGATGAAATGTACATATTGTTATATTGTAATAAAATATTATGTATATATATATATTTATCTTAATAATAAAGTTGTCTACATAAATTTTTTATTTTTGTATATGATAGACCACGGAAACCGTTTTTACATTAGGGAGAGTAATTTATAACCCGAACTATATTATGAATGTAATTTATAGAGTTTATAATGTGTATGTAGGTATAGAGTTTTGGTACAAACGTATAAATGAAATAATGCAAAATTTGGTATAGACGTGTAGATTTTGGGCTGAATGGTCCAATGCTAAGCGGCTTTGAGAAGTTCTCTATTTTAGTATGCGTTTAAATGGTAATAATATTTGAATATCAACCGAAAATTTAAATATGAACCGAAAAATTTGGTACATACGTGTAGATGTTGGGCAGAAGGGACCAATGCTAAGCGGCTTTGAGGAGTTCCCTATTTTAGTATGCGTTTAAATGGTAATAATATTTTGTTATGGACTATAAACAAATTTACAAGTAATTTAAGAAAATTTAATTGTAATATTTGAGACAAATCGCTGGCTCGGTCACGTTCTGCGTGCTGATCCGGAACGAATTGTGCAGCGATCTCTGAAAGGAGAGCCACCATATGGTAGGCGCAGAGGTCGTTGCAGGCGACGATGGCTCCACGATGTAGAGAACGACTTGGCCTCTTCAGATTGTCTAAGACAGTATGAAGACCAAGCTCAGGATCGAAACCGTTGGAGCCAGATTGTTGATTCAGTAAGGGGCCAGTAATGGCCTTTAACACTGTTATTATTATTATTGAACTGGAAAGTGTCCGAAGACCATTCCTTTTCTGACCATTGTTATCTCCAATACGAAGTGGATACAAAACCCACTAGCAAACCACCCTTCAGGAATAGGAGGAAAACTGATTGGGATTGTTTCAGAACCATTCTGGGTTACTTATTACCGGTATCGGTTCCAAAACCTCCTGCATCTACACAGTGTAATATTTTTAGAAGCCAAGCTATCTGATGCTTTTAACAAGGCCATGTTAGGTGCATGTCCTATCAGTAGACCCTTGGGTAAATCTCGGCCACCCTGGTGATCGAAGGAACTCCAAGGTACTCGTATGAAATGCAGGAGACTGTTCAAGAAAGTGAAGAACACAAATGCTGCTGCAGACTGGGACTGTTACAAGGAAGTCCTCAAAACCTATAAGTACGAGCTGAGAGCAGCCAAAACGAGGGCTTGGAAACTCTACTGTGGCAATATACAGGAGTCCTCGGAGGCGGCCAGGCTACGCAAAGTACTTTGTTCTAGTCCTTCCATCCCGAGTTATCTACAACGACCGGATGGTTCATGGACTACATGTAGTGAGGAATCCCTGGAGCTATTACTAGAAACGCACTTCCCGGAGTGCTCGGTACTAGCTCCGGAGGGACCCATGATAAATAGGGGTGTAAACTCCGTAAGCCATATAGTAAGCAGGCGGAATATCCTATGGGCAATAAACAGCTTTAAGCCATACAAGTCGGCAGGGCCTGATGGCATTATCCCTGCGGATATCCAGCGAACTATTGACTTAACCCTGCCCTGGCTGGAAGTTATCTTCAAAGGCAGCCTGGAACTCTGTCACATTCCTAGGAAGTGGACTGAAATAAAAGTAATATTTATACCTAAGGCGGGAAAAAGTTTTCACTGCTATCCCAAAGACTTTAGGCCTATAAGCTTATCTTCTTTTCTGTTGAAAACACTGGAAAGACTAATAGAAGCTCGCAAAATACCTCGGACTTCTTTTGGATAGCAAGCTAAGCTGGAAACCAAACATCGTAGAGAGAGTAAAGAAAGCTACTATAGCGCTCTACTCGCTCTACTATACTGCTGTATGGGGTTGTCGTCTGGTGGCCAGCGTTAACAATTATGGCCAACCTTAAACTATTGATGAAAGTCCAAAGAACGGCCTGCTTGTGTATAAGTGGGGCTCTCAGGAGCACACCTACTCAAGCTCTGGAGATTCTCTTTCATCTTACTCCATTGGATATGGCAGCTTGCATCTTGCACAGCCATTCGGCTCGAATCCATATCTATGTGGACCTGTAACAATGCAGGGCACTCGTCTATCCTATGCAACAGGGGTATTCCGGAAGCTACCGACTACGCTATTCCCTTGCCATCTGCTGAGGTGAGATTCCAAACTGAGTTTCCCACCAGAGAGGACTGGGTGAACGAAACGGTTATGGACAATGAGGCGCTAAGCTTCTTCACGGATGGCTCAAAAAGGGATGGAGGGGTTGGCTGCGGGGTATTCTGTGAGGCACTAGGGGTTAACCTCTCTTTTCGTCTTCCCGACTTTTGCAGCGTTTTTCAAGCTGAACTGATCGCGATAATGGAAGTCATGGACTGGTTGAAGTATAATGTAATATCTACGAGGGATATTCGCATTTTTACGGACAGCATGGCTGCTATTAAAACGCTACAATCATACTCCCTGACGTCGAAAGTAGCCCAGAACTGTCTGGCATCTTTAAATGAGATGGCTGATCAGTTCAACATCAGCTTGACGTGGGTGCCAGGGCATTTCAATATCGCAGGGAATGTAAAGGCAGATGAGTTGGCCCGCAAGGGTACAGCACGCCTAATAACCCAAAGCAGGCGGGATATAAAGATACCGCTTGCTTCATGTAAACTGTTGCTTCTGGAAGAAGCTATAAAAGAAACGAACGTCAGATGGTCTAACGCCAGTTCGTGTGTAATAACCAGGCAGATCTGACCTGGTCTTGACCGGTCTAGATCAGACCAACTGATATCGCTTCGACGACACCATATTGGTATGGTCGTGGGAGCTATAACGGGACATTGTCTCATTGGGATACATGCGCGCAGACTGGGTGTCCCAGCCCACGATTTCTGCCGCAGCTGTGGTGATGAGGAGGAGGAGGAAAATGTGCTCCATCTGCTCTGCACCTGTCCTGGTCTAGCGTACAGCAGAACAAAATTTATGGGGACTTCCCCTTTGAACGACCTCACGGATCTTAGTAAGATCGGGATCCGGGACTTTAAACGCTTCTTGGTAAGCTCACGATGGTTCAGCGAGTGAAGAGGAGAAAACTCGAATGTGGTACAGCTACGGACCAATTTTGTGTCTATGCTAGTCCTTTAGGACGGCCACCCTTACCTAACCTAACCTAACCAACATATGTATACAACGAATTAAATTATAAATAAAAATCAATAAATTAAATATACCTGCGTTAATTATGTAGAAGTATTTTATACTCGCGAAGCGAGTATAAAATACTTCTAATTAACGCAAAACCGTAAAATTTGGTACATACGTGTAGATGTTGGGCAGAAGGGACCAATGCTAAGCGGCTTTGAGGAGTTCCCTATTTTAGTATGCGTTTAAATGGTAATAATATTTTGTTATGGACTATAAACAAATTTACAAGTAATTTAAGAAAATTTAATTGTAATATTTGAGTTAAGAAACTACAACTAATTAGATTCATATACCTACAACGAATTAAATTCATCTTAAAATCACATACTATAAGTATATAACGAATTAAATTCGATTTGACAGATAAAACTATAAGTATATAACGAATTAAATTCGATTTGACAGATAAAACAACATATTTTATTTACAATTTTTTATCCTAGATTCAAATCATTATTTTATCCGGGTAACAAACCAAGTGTTGTATTAAGCGGTTATCTAAGACACTAACCATCATAGTTCAAAAAAATCCGCTGTATACAAAGTGGCGCCACCGTCGAAAAACGATGGTGACATGTATCAAATCTGTTCCCAAAATATACTATAATTGTTAATATTTTTTTTTGTGAGGACAATAATAGTTTCATAACAAAAACAAACAGAAATAATGTAACAAAAACATAGTTTCAATAAATTTTATTGTTTGTACATATTTATAATTTTGGGACATGAAAAATTACAACATTTTAACATATAACGGTCATGAGTGTTGTTGTAGAACTCCAAAACAATAAACTAAACGTCAAAATTCAATCAAAGTTTATATTTTTCATGTAGGTGTAACCATTAAAAAAAATTTCCTTTTTCATTTTGTGACAGTGTATAGTTCTGTAGCAGCTCGAATATTCACCGATATTCGATTCTGCCACAAACAAAACAATTAGTGAAATTCAAATATAAATCAACTTATTTGAATTAAGCGTTCACTAACCCCATCACATATCCATCTATCCAACCACCACTATCCAATAACCGAACCACTACTATAAAACATTTATAGTAAAGTATGTCGCCATCTAACAACATCACCACGCAATAACAATGCGGTGATGCAACACTTAACGTAAGTGCAATGTCGACCGTCGCCGGCGCATGTGTTCCATCATCAACAAAAACGAACACGAAGGCGACGTCACAACACAAAAACACTACTACAACTAAAACAACAACCAAAAAGACAACACGTCAAAATAAAATTGCGATTTAAAAAAACTCAAAAAAGCGACAAGTGTAAACGGTGGTGAAAATAAATATATTAAAATTAAATAAATAAATATTTAAATAAATAATTAAATAAATAAATAATTAAATATAATAATAAATATATATACATATATATACGAATAAAATATATCAAATTAAATAAATCATTGTGTGTATTTATTTTATGTGAGAAGTCCGGACTGGACGAACATTTTAAAATAGGAACTAAATCCTATAAATTGGTGACCACGACGTCGGTTTTTACCGAGTAAGAAAAATATAAAACACGCATACCATTTTACCACATCATTACCAAATAAAACACACGCAACCACGTGGGAAGAAAATTAATACACGTACCAACGTAGGATTTTTACCGTTTTGGATTCGTGCGTAGGGCCATCCCACGTACCAACGAGGGATTTGAATTTTAAAATACGTGCGTAGGGCCATCCCACGTACCAACGAGGGATTTGAATTTTTAAATACGTGCGTAGGGCCATCCCACGTACCAACGAGGGACAACAAATAACGGTGTAGCGACCTACCCACACCGCAACGAAGCAACAGCAGCAGCAGCAGAAGAAACAGCAACAACAAAGGCAATACAACAAAATAAACCGGTAACAAGTTTTTTTTTTATTTTTTTTATTTAAACAAAAAAAATATTTTTTTCTTGTATTAAACATTTTTTTTTTTGCAATATTTTTTTTATTTTATTTTTTTTTCTCAATCATTTTTTTCACATTACATTCATTAATTTAACGTAGAATCATTTTTATTTTCAAACTTAACGTAAAATCAATTTTAATTGTACAATTTATTTTTTATATATATTTTTCACCACCACTTCGTTTACCATCCATAATTTCATACACACCCTGGTCGAATCTCGCTGCAAGTCCTCCCGCCATCACCGCTGTGGTTAAATAAAAAAGAATAATAATACAACGGTTTTTCTTAAAACCACAACCACAACGGTGACATAAAACCCGCTGTTTCAAATCAATCGCATAACCTAAAAATTTAATTTTATAATTATAAATTTTTAACGAGCCCCCCCAATATAAGGTAGGACGCAACGAATCGCCATTCAACCGTTCTGGCCACAAAGAGCAAACACATGGTTTCAGCTCGCCGAAATTCAATTCGGACTACAAGGCATCACAGCTGACAAAACAAAATACATGCAAATTTTGTCAGCCTTACAACCAGAAACGTGCGATGTGATCTCCGATTTTCTGCTCAATCCACCAACCACAAACCAATACAACAAACTCAAAGAGACACTGCTAGAACGCCTAGCACAATCGAGCGAACGCCAACTGGAACAATTGCTTTCAGGCCAGCAATTGGGCGACCGCACACCATCTGACGCTTTACGGCACATACAAACACTGGCTAACAACAACTATTCCGAAACAATAATCAGATCGCTATGGATCCGGAAAATGCCGGAGTTGATTCGCATAGCGCTGGTAGCACAGCCCGAATCCTCCACGACACAAATGTTAGCCAGAATTGCCGACAAAATGTATGATATCATACACATCAACCAACCAAGCGTCAGTCAAGTCAATGCACCATACCGGCAATCAAGGGAACGCAGTGGAGACAGAACTCCCCGTTCCACAACAACAACAAACTCACTCGAATCAAGGTTGTCGAGAATTGAGTCCAGACTCGACGGGCTTCTCCGAGGTCGAAGCCGTTCGCGTGGACGACGAGCTCCCTCACAAACAAGAACCCGCAGTCCCAGCAACAACAGATACCGACAAGGTAAATGCTGGTTCCATGAAAAGTTTGGAAAAGCCGCCAGAAAATGCACGCCACCGTGCAATTTCATCACGTCGCAACCATCGACGTCCGCGGCCGCCGTAAAAATGGACATTGACCATCAAAAAAACTTTTAGAGTCACGGGTTGAGAGCAACATGCCTCCCCTGACCACAAACACACCCTATACGTCACGTTTGTTTGTGTACGATAGACACAACAAACTCACCTACCTAGTCGACACTGGCGCTGACCTTTCGGTTATTCCAGCTATGAATTTCAAAATGAATTATACATTAGCTAATCGAAATTCAAATCTAGTCTTATCGGCTGCCAATGGTTCAATCATCCACACGTACGGCACAAAATTGCTTAACGTGGATATCGGACTCAAACGAACCTTCACGCACGCTTTCATCCTAGCTGCAGTGAACCGTCCGATCATTGGCGCCGATTTTCTAAGCAAATTCGGACTTCTTGTCGATGTCAAAAACAAACGGCTGATTGATCCAGCTACAAAGCTGTCAATAAACGCCACAATGGTTCGTGTTAACACATCAACACCGATCCATTTTAACATCGACAACGGCTACGGCACTCTGCTCAAAAAGTACCCACTACTTACAGCAGAGCCGAACTACAAAATGCCAGTCCGACACAACGTGGTACATCACATCGTCACGGAAGGCCATCTGCCCGTGTCGAGACCACGCAGACTAGATCCGGTGCGTCACAAAGCTGCTCAAGCAGAATTTCAACACATGGTGGAATTAGGGATTTGTCGAACATCGACATCTTCCGTCTCTTGTCCACTTCACATGGTCAAGAAGAAAGATCAAGACTGGAGGCCATGTGGGGACTATCGGCATTTAAACACGGTTACGATACCGGATCGCTACCCGATACCCCACATTCAAAACTTCACCATGCACTTGCATGGCTGCAAAGTTTTCTCCAAACTTGATCTCATCAGAGGTTATCACCACATTCCCGTAGCACCTGAAGACGTTTTCAAAACGGCAATCACCACACCATTTGGCCTCTTCGAATACACCCGAATGCCATTTGGATTACGCAATGCCACGCAAACGTTTCAGCGCTTCATGAACGAAGTCGTTCGAGATCTCGACTTCGTTTTCGTCTACATAGACGACATTCTTGTGGCATCTCAAACTGAGAAGCAACACAAACTCCATCTGGAAACACTTTTCCAACGACTTGTCGAGTTTGATGTTCACATCAAGAGCTCAAAATGCGTCTTCGGCGCATCCACTCTTGATTTCCTCAGCCACAAGATTACCGCTAATGGCATCCTTCCGTCACAAGACCGAATCAATGCCATTAAAGAATTCCCAGCTCCAACCTCAATCAAGAGTATTCAGCGATTCATCGGCATGGTAAACTACTACCACCGATTCATACCAAAGCTCGCTAAAATACTCAACCCAATTCACAGCCACCTGGCAGTACTACTACGTAAGCCCAAAACCGCCAAGAACTTCTCTTGGCCTGACGAATGTCAACACGCATTCACGTCACTAAAGGCTGAATTGGCACGCACAACACTCTTGTCACATCCACTGAGCGACTCAAAGCTCAGCATTACTACTGATGCATCAAACACTGCTGTCGGAGCAGTCATGCAACAGTACAACGACAAGTGTTGGGAGCCCCTGGGATTCTTCTCAAAGAAGCTCTCGGATGCCGAAAAGAAATACTCTGCATTCGATCGGGAATTACTCGCAATATATCTAGCAATAAAACACTTCAGATATTTTGTCGAGGGTCGGGACTTCACAATTTACACCGACCACAAACCTCTCACTCGAGCAATTCAGTCTAAAACTGAACGCAATCCAAGGCAAGCACGCCACTTGGATTATATTTGTCAATTTACCACGGACATCCAGCATGTTCAAGGTACCGAAAACGTTGTCGCGGATACACTTTCGCGCACAACAGCAAACGAAACGGCCACAGTCGAGACTCACTTCGACTACAACAAAATCGCACAAACGCAAAAAGCAGACTTGGAACTTCAGAATTTATTTTCTGGTTCTGCTTGTCACGCCAGTTCATCACTGAAACTGGAGCTTTTCAAACTACCTGGCCTCGAAATCTACTGCGAAACATCTACGGGTGCAAATCGCCCGTACATCGCAGAGCAACTACGTCGAACCATCTTCGACACACTACATGATATCTCACATCCTGGTGTCCGCGCAACTCGTAAATTGATTACTGCTCGATACTTTTGGCCAAGCATCAACAAAGACGTGACCCATTGGGCACAAGCATGCTTATCTTGCCAAAAATCAAAAGTCCAGCGACACACAAAATCGCCTCTTGGACAATTCGCCATTCCACCTGGTCGATTTGAGCACATTCATTTGGATGTCGTAGGACCACTTCCTCCATCCAATGGATACTCATACCTACTCACCTGTGTCGATCATTTCACTCGATGGCCAGAAGCGTACTGCATGAGCGACATGTCTGCAGCAACCATTGCCACCACATTCGTGCAAAACTACGTATCACGATTTGGCGTTCCACTTGACATCACAACTGATCAAGGAACCCAATTCGAGTCGAAGCTCTTCTCGGAGTTAACGAAACTCCTCGGCTCACATCGGATACGTACAACGGCTTACCACCCGCAAGCCAATGGCATGGTTGAACGTTTCCACCGCCAGCTCAAAGCTGCTCACAAGGCCCGAGGCAACACAATTCACTGGAGCTCCGAAGTATCAATCGTTCTACTTGGTATTCGAGCAACGGTCAAAGAAGATTTGAAGTGCTCACCAGCTGAAATGGTTTACGGTCAAACCATCAAGCTACCCGGTGAGTTCTTCGTCGAACATCCTCTACCGTCTCCATCCACAACCGACACAGTCATCGACCAACTCCGCACCACCATGCAAAATCTTATCCCCACGGCAACAAGACCAACGAATGAAAGCAACATATTCGTTCCCAAATCGCTCAACAATTGCGATTACGTCTTTGTCAGGGTTGATAAGGTTCGAACTGGATTACAATCTCCATACGATGGGCCATACAAAGTTATACGCCGCTTACGCAAGCAATTCATTGTCTCAATCAAAGATAAGCATCACTCAATCTCCATAGACAGATTGAAACCGGCCTACGGTATTCTCAACACAGCTGATCAAATATCAGCCAGCAAACGATATAAAACCGTCCGGTTCAACGTATAACGTCTCAAAACCTATGGTTTCTCATCTGGAGAGGGGGTACTGTAGCAGCTCGAATATTCGACTCACCGATATTCGATTCTGCCACAAACAAAACAATTAGTGAAATTCAAATATAAATCAACTTATTTGAATTAAGCGTTCACTAACCCCATCACATATCCATCTATCCAACCACCACTATCCAATAACCGAACCACTACTATAAAACATTTATAGTAAAGTATGTCGCCATCTAACATCATCACCACGTAATAACAATGCGGTGATGCAACACTTAACGTAAGTGCAATGTCGACCGTCGCCGGCGCATGTGTTCCATCATCAACAAAAACGAACACGAAGGCGACGTCACAACACAAAAACACTACTACAACTAAAACAACAACCAAAAAGACAACACGTCAAAATAAAATTGCGATTTAAAAAACTCAAAAAAGCGACACAAGTGTAAACGGTGGTGAAAATAAATATATTAAAATTAAATAAATAAATATTTAAATAAATAATTAAATAAATAAATAATTAAATAAATAAATAATTAAATATAATAATAAATATATTTACATATATATACGAATAAAATATATCAAATTAAATAAATCATTGTGTGTATTTATTTTATGTGAGAAGTCCGGACTGGACGAACATTTTAAAATAGGAACTAAATGCTATAGTTCTATTTAAGATCGAATTCACAAATATCAATTCAAATTCGAAACGAATCTATCATTCGAAACGAATTGCAATTCGAAACGGATTCACAAATAGGGGTGCTGGTTTGCTGTGCCAATTAGAACCGGTGCCGGGATGTTCTAACATCACTTCGATACGCTTCTATAGACGTTTGACGATTTGTGTCTCTTTTACTACGAACAAAATTGTGCTCCATTGCGTTTTTTGAATTACGTTTTGTCTATTGCGATCTCAGCCTGTTAGAATAAAATTGCAAACTATCTCACTTGCCATCGAAAATAAAAATATTGGTGATATTTTATCGAATGAATTTATAGAAATAGAATCGAGTAGGCTATGATCACAATATAAATTGCGAAATAGAATACAATTTTGTTCGTGAAAAAAGAGACACAAATGTCTATCGAAGCGAATCGAAGTGATGTTAGAACATCCCAGCACAGTTAAAATTTATGACGTTTAACAATTTTCGCTGTTGGCGCAATTTCATGATTTTATAATTTCATTTTAATATAAGAGTCCTGAATTAAAATAAAGTTGAAATCTTATAAACATTAAAAGCGCAAATGTTTTATAAAATATTTGCCTAATTCGTGCAAATTATACAAACATTTAATTGAGTTTCTGTCAAAGTACCAAAAACAAACTTGCATTTTATAGCATACAAAATATTTATAAGTTGTGGTTGTAATCAAAAATTGTAACTGGTCCGAGACGATTTAAAATATTTGTGGTGAATAAATTCTGTTTTTTTAAACTTTTTAACTTTTTATGTGCTTTTCATTTCGATTGGCACACACACTTATAATCAAATATAATTTGTACGTTTATGTTAAGAGTTCAACCTAGTATCTTTCGCTAAAAAAGTAGTCGTGTAATCTTACGGTTAACTCGACTCGGCCTAACAAATTTGTAGAGTTGAGTCGAGTTAACTCTAAAAAAGTGGACTATAAGCGAAGTCGAGTTGAAAAACAACAACAACAAAAATATGAGTCATTTTCTGCCGATCATTATTACCACCATTTTCAAGTTTTTCTTTCTGAATTTTTAATTTGGTTTGTTTCTCTGAAATAAAATTGTTAATATAAATATTTTATATATGACGTTTATAACTCGGTTTCAACCCAGTTTCGACTCGACAACGACTGCAGCAGTACTAATAAGGTTAGTTTGTTTGTTTAAAATAAACTACTCGTAGATGCTCCTATATTTTATCAAAAGAAGCTGCGAGTATTTTATACTCCTATTAGAATATTTATTTATTTTTCAAGTCATTTTACAAGAAAAATAGTAGGTTATGATTTTTTAACGCATCACGTCAAAATTTGTATTCGGTTCCGAATAAATTATAAATTTTAGTGTGGTGAATAAATTAAATTTTGCTGTCAAAATTTTAATTTTTATTGCTTTTTAACAACTTTTAGTCTTCATTTACATGGTTGTTTTCGTCGTTGTTTTGGAGTATTGTTTTCGACTTATCGTGGGCAACAACAAAAACTTAACTGATCGCTTTCGGTTGTAGCATCCATGTTTGTTGTAATGTCAATGTGTCAATATGCGATTGAAAAATATTTGCGACACTGACAGATTGTATTTATAAACAAAAAAATATCGATGTAGCGATAAGTTACATTTAGTTATTAAATTAAACTACCATAAAGAATTAAATATATAAATTAAAATCAATTTTTATTATTAAATATATCAATTTAAATTCATAATTGTAATAAATATAAAAAAAATTAAAAATATATTTGAACAATTGATAAGTTATTTTTCGAAAACAACCAAAAAGATGTATGGGGGACATATTTCTGTTGTTTTCGAGTGTTGTTTTGGGTACACTGTCAATGTACATATTCAATATTTTTACGGTGTAAACGATCAGTTTTTCTATGGGAAAAGCAACAACAAAAACTAAAACTGAAAAACAACACTCGAAAACAACCATGTAAATGAAGACTTAATCATTTCACGCAGAGCCCTGTGCTGGGATGTTCTATCATCACTTCGATTCGCTTTGATAGACATTTGTGTCTCTTTTTTTACGAACAAAATTGTGCTCCATTGCGTTTTTTGAATTACGTTTTGTCTATTGCGATCTCAGCCTGTTAGAATAAATTTGCAAACTATTTCGTTTTACTCTTTTCACTTGCCATCGAAAATAAAAATGTGATATTTTATCGAATGAATTTATAGAAATAGAATCGAGTAGGCTATGATCACAATATAAATTGCGAAATAGAATACAATTTTGTTCGTGAAAAAAGAGACACAAGTGTCTATCGAAGCGAAGCAAAGTGATGTTAGAACATCCCAGCACTGAGCTTGAACACAAACCTAAGTATTTGTGGTGATCGATTGGAAAGCAACTATTAGTACGTTTAGGCTTAGGATCAACTCATTTTGTCATCTTGTAGTTAATTTTGAATTAAGCTAAATACAAGGAAAAATATTTATATAAAATATTTTCTTTTAAGATTATATTCGTATAAAATATTTTCTTTATTGAAAAATAATGTTAAATTTATTTTTATGTTGGTAATATTGAATTAAAATATGTAGTTTAACATTAAATGTATCATATTTATTGATAAAAAATTAGATTCATTTCGATTTTACTGAAAAACGAGGAACTGGAACTATATTCGAACGCGAAAATTTTTAAATCAAAAAACACGACAATTGTTTAATCGAGTACATTGAAAAATAAAGTTAAATTTTATTTTATTTCGATAATAGTGAATTGAAATATGCAGTTTAATATTAAATTTATTATAGTTATTGATAAAAAATTAAACTTATTTGGATTTTATTGAGAACACGAGAAAATTCTTATCCTGTACAGTATTCGAACTCGAAAATTTTTGAATAAAAAAACGGACCTTTTGCCTAAACAGGCGTGGGAAAATTTGTGTTTCAAAGTTTTCAACCAAAATTTTATGTGACAAATTCACACAAAAATTTATGGTTCTGGATTTTTTTTTTGAAGTGGTCGAATCATTTATAATTTGTCTTTTGAAGAATAATATGAAACAAAAAATATATGTAGTTCGGATTTTTTTTTGAATCAGCTGATTGTCATAGGTAAATTTCCCGTTAGAAGAATAAATTGAAATAAAAAGTTTATGATGTCGAGTTTTTGTTTAATCTGTTGATTTTCTTATGTTTTGAATTTGAATCATTCATAATTATCTAATCTAGACGAATAAAGCGAAACCAATAGTTTATTAGGCACCGTGCATTTTATTAATTGTTAGTGGTAAAATAGCACAATTTATTTAAAATTATAATGGCCGAATGATCTATAAAACTACCATTGGAAAATTTGAATATACAATAAAATTTTTGGAATTGGAATATACAATAGTAGTAACTCCAGAAATATCATGTCTCTGGAATCCGATAAATCAGCATTTGTCGAAACGCAATGTTATAATTTAATTCTTAAAAAATTTAAAAAAATAGAGAGATCCAGCTATAATTATTTAAAACAGAAACAAATAAAAAAAAAAAGATATTTTCATTTTATTTGAGAATAACTCAAATAAAATGAAAATATCTTTGTTTTGTAATTTGTTTCTTCTTGTTCTCCAGTCAAAGAATCAAAATGAAATGAAATTTTCTTACACATACGTAGATAAATGACAACAGTTGATGCATGGTCCTCTTGTGGACGCAAACCAGTTGTTGTGTTGACATGTACTGCATACTCGTATGGACAAGGCCATGCATAAAGTTTGGTATACAATAAAAAATAAAAAGGTCTTTGTCACTCTAATGGAATTTTGTTTTTTTTCTCATTTAGTTAATTCAGTAAAAAAATAGTGCCGGAAAATTTTGCATAATGGATTATGGAATACAGGCTATATTCAAATGTTTCTGTCACACGTGGTATTAATAATATCAGTCAACATCAACCTTACCGTCCTCCTTCTTTTCAAATCGTTTGGAGGGATTTTACTATTTTGTATTTTTTGACACTAATTTATTCATAAATTGATGTGATCCATAAATTGTGGTATACCAGATTATACGGAAATTTATTGATTTTACGTGGTTCACGCAGAGTGGTAGTCAACATAAACCTTACAGTCCTTCTTTTCAAATCGTTTGGAGGGATTTTACTATTTTGTATTTTTTGACACTAATTTATTCATAAATTGATGTGATCCATAAATAGTGGTATACCAGATTATACGGAAATTTATTGATTTTATGTGGTTCACGTAGAGTGGTATTTTTATATGTGATACAAAACACGCGATAATTTTTTTAATATTTCACTAATAATGTTAAATAAGCAAATAAATTTTGGGATAAAATTAAATTTTAATTTTTATCTAAAATTTTAAGATAGAAATTAAAATTCTCAAATAATAATTACAGTTTTCAAATGCCATTCTGATCCTTACTGAGTTAACAATCTGATTCCAACGGTTTCGATCCTGAGCTCGGCCTTACTGTCCTAGATAATCTGAAGAAGCCAAATCGTGCTTACACCGTGAAGCCATCGTCGCCTACAATGATTGTTGCGCCTACCATAAGGTGACTCTCCTTTCAGAGATAGCTGCACAATTCATTCCTGATCCATCGTTGCACAATTCATTCCTGATCCGCACGTAGAACCTGACCAAGCCAACATACTGGCTGATTTTATTTCATGTACAATATCAAGGATCTTTATCAGATTTCATTATTGTACCGAACTCGGTATTTACCATCTTCTTCGCGTTTGGGCTGTAAATCTCACAGTCATCTCTCGTACTCGCCCGTCAGCGTTCAACTTTCATATCCAATTTTGATATAAACACGAGCCTGATCGACGCTTTGTAATGCTTCAGATTCACGGAATTTGTTAAGTTTTTAAATTTTAGAAGTGGCCTTAGAGACATCAAGGAATACCTGATGTAAAAAGCGGATATTTCATAATATTTAGATAGAAAACTTCCTGGTTTTAGGAGTGATTCTATCCAATATAATTTAACGTATATGCTGTACAAAGAAGAGTTATACCGCGATAATTCCCACACTTTAAGCGGTCTCCCTTGTTGAAGATGGGGCATATCACTTTCTTTTCGCCAGGCAAAATTTCGCTTCGCCTTACTAATCGAATAAGGTCGAAAAGATAGTTCCACAAAGTCTCCCCATCAAGATGTCCGAATTAATGCAGTCCACGCCAGATGAGTGGTTTTGTTTTAATCACTGCATGGCTTCCGCAGTCTGTCTTTGAGATGATCCAACTATATCCGGTGATGCATGATGAGCACCAAGCAGATCGTTAAATGGATCGGATGTTGACACAGAGGTTTCCATCCCGGTTCCGAATGGCAATTGACCTAAGCTTGAAAGAATGGTTCAAGCTAGTAATTTCTTTAAAGAAATTCCGCAAACTGCGCTTATTATTGAGCTGTTGTTCTTCCAGAACCTCACGGTATTTTACCGTCCTTGCTCCGTTCCTGCAATAACCCGCACTCGTCATTAAACCAATCATTCTTGGGCCTGGCTTTCACTGTACTTATATTCTGCTGAGCATCACTGACAACCGAAGTTTCCAGTATATTTTTCAGAAAACAGATTTTTGAATAAACAGAGTTCATGCTGTTCATTTTGCCGGTATATGGAATGCACTAAAAACTTCAAATACTTTAATCTCTAACAAGTGAGTTTTTGAAAAAATTTGATAAATACCAGTTTATCTATTTTTAATGTAGAGTCATATTCTAAACGATTTCGTTGAAAAAAATGTCAAGATTGTATTAAGTTGCTTGTCTCATCTACTGATTTGACAGTACATATACGATACTTTCATAGTATGGTGTTCTCTCGCTTCTGTAAAGTCCGGTAGACGAGTCCGGATTCAAAATTCGTATTATGAAGTTGAAAATATTTCAACTCAAGCAGAGAAAAATGGGCGTTTTTTGTGTCATTTTAGTTGATTTGATTGGGAGAGAGATCGGATTTAAATTCCTAGGATTTGAATCTGGTCTCGTGAATTATTATTTTAAGTTCGAATTGGAAATAATAATTATAGTCGTGCGGTCATGGTATTCTGTCAATCCTAATATTAGTATTTTCTACAATATTTTTTATTTGTCATTTTTATTCGTGATTCGTCATCTCTCAATTTCCTTAATTATTTCTGTATGATTTTTATACTTATCCGAGTGCTTAATGCCGTTTTGGATGGCTTCACATCAAAAATTCAAAATTTTAATTTATCATAATTGGTCATATTATAGAATCGAAAAATCATTTTAGAATTCCATTTTTATATTTATTTTATTGAGATAAGGCTACAGGTCTGTTTTTTTTTTTTTTTTTTTTAATTGACCATATTACACATTGTATAGCTCCATAGCCTGTACTGACATGAACGATGGTTCGGCCCATGAATTCAGCACTCCAACAGAAGGTTATGTGTTGTATGTAAATGTAACGTGTTTTTTGCATTGGCATTTTAGAATAGAACACGACAATGTTCGTTAAAAATATTTCCCAAAAAAAAATAAATTTCATTTTTTTAGGGACCATGATGATAAAGCATTTGCTCCAATTTGTTTGTATGTAAATATCATTTAAGGCAATCGAAAAATTTGAATGGGATCGGATCATAAATCACTTTGATTTAATACTTTATAAATATAATAATACTAAATGCTAACGAATACATATTATATTCCATATTAATGAAATCGTATATTTATCTCTATTTGTAACAATGTATTGTACTTACGATAAAAAATTGGTTAGTGCCAGAATTTAGCTTCTAGGCTACTACTTATAAACTTAATATAAAGATTCAAATTTTGAATGAAACACTAGCTGAATAGGTGGTATAAATAATATAATTTTTATAATCTTTTTTCAATTGATAATTAAGAAATTCGATACATATAATAATTTGTTTAATAATACGTACATATTGAACTCTTACATAAAGTTATTTTTATAGAGGTGTTGACAATGTAAAATTTTAATAAAAATAATCTACAAAATTATATAAATTAATAATAATTGGGTAATAGCATTAACAATTATTAATAAATAAACTTTTTCATTTCATACAGCGATTATAAATTAGTGCAAGTGATATCAGAAGCAATAAAAGCATGGTTGTTTTAAACAGCTATAAAAAAAATTAATTAAATTATTAGTAAATAAAATAAAAATATATTAAATTATTAAATATTAAAAATACATTTTTTTGTTTACTTAGTTAAGGTTTCACAATTAAAAAATAAAATTAAAAACTGATCAATAAGTAAATTATAAAAATATCAATCAAATATGTAATATATTATTTAAATTATTAATTGAATTATATCAAAAGCAGATGTAACTGCTATAAATATTAAATAAAATAAAATTGCATTAAGCTATTAGTAAAATAAACACTGTTAAAATATTTTTAAAAAAAACGGTTAATTTCAAAGGATTAAATTATAAAAATACAGATCTGGGCGGGGTTAACGAGTATAAACTAATAACTAAACTTTTTGGTATAATTTCCTAATTTAATTAAACATTCATAATAAGTAAACAATAAAATAAGTTATTTTTTAAATGTATTTACTTTGCCAACTTCCTTCTTTCGTGGTGGTGGTACTGGTGTATCTTTAGTAGATGACGCGCCGTTAGCTGCTGCTGTACCTGCAGTAGTTGCAATAGGAGTTTTTGGAGCTGCTTTTCTAAGAACTGGTCTAACTGGACCGCTGGGCTGAGCATTGGCTGCTGCAAAGGCAGCGGGTATTTTGAGTTTTGATGGTTGAAATTGTGAATCTTCCTTGGTAGGTTTTGGTTCTGCCACCGGTGGCACAATTTTTCGTTTTGCTGGTTCTACTGGGGCAGGAATCGGTTTAGGAGGTTGTTTTGGTGTAGTTTTTGTCACCACAGCCTCTTCCTCAATTTCTTCTTCTTCTTCTTCTATTTCTTCTTCTTCTTCATCACCGGAAACTTCAACTGCATCGAAGAATGTTTTTTTCTCAATTTTTTTTGTGCCATCAGGGAAAATTGTTGTGATTGTATGTTCTGTACCATTTTCAATCCGTTTTGTAGTTACAATTTTTTGTGGTTCACCCTGAGGGACTGCTTGTTGAGTTTTATTTGTTGTGGAGGCTTTCGTTTTATCTGTAGTAGCAGTAGTATTTGTAACAGGTTTCTTTTTAGAGTCAGTTAACATTCTATTATTTTTTAATGTTTTACTGTTTTCTGTTGTAGTTGTTGATTGATCACTTGTTTGTTTTACTGTTGTACTGGTATCTGTGCTACTAGTTTTTGTTTTAGTAGTTATAGTTTCTTGATCAATTACTGATGTTGTTACTACTCCAGCTGTTTTTTCTGCTTTCTGTAGAGTCGTTTTCTTTTTATCTAGCTTTTGTGGAGTTTTGATGTTTAAAGTTTCTGTTGTTTTTTCAATTTCGGTTACCGTTTTTGTATTATTAGAAGTCTTTCCGGCCAAGAGTATATCTTTGGTAGGAGTTTTTGTAATTGTGGTAATAACTGGTTCACTAGTATGGGTTTCTTCATATTCTTCGATCTCTTCTTCTTCTTCTTGTTCAACTGGATCATAAAAGGTTTTTGTACGAATTCTTATTTCTCCATCGGCTGAAACTATAGTTGTAATTTCTTTATGCCCTGTTGGAGTTTTCTCAATAGTAACTGAAGTTTTTTCTTCTCCTACTATTGTTTTAGCAACTACATTTTCTTTTTTAGTAGTGGTAGAAGTTACCTCACTTTCTAATGTGCTGGTTTTGCTTGTTTCATTTTTCTTATTAGAAACAGCTTTAGATTTAGTTACGTCAGCTGTATCTTTCGTTTTAACTAATTTAGAATTTTCAATAGCTGGAGAGGTAGTAGTATTAATTGAAGTTTTGGTTGTAACATGCGGTTCATTTGTATGGCTTTCTTCATGTACCTCAACTGTTTCCTCTGAGAATCTTGTTTCAATTGATAGTTGGCCCACTGTTGCAACATTCGTTGAAATCCCTTCTATTACTTTATTATCAGCGGGTATTTTTGGATTGTTAGTTGGATTTGTTTGTTGTGGTACAACCGCATTGGCTGAACTATCAATTATGGTTTCACTAGTTTTATTAAATGGTGTTTTACTGTTGGTGGTTAAGTTTTCTGTAGTTATGGTTTCTTCGAAAATTTCAACTGAAGTTGTGGTATTAGTATCATCGGGTTTCTTTGCGATGGCCTGAATTGCTGCTGGAGTTTCTGTTGAAACTACAGTTGTTTCTTCAACCACCTCTTGATTTGTTCCAACACCTGCCGTAGTAGTGGTTGTGACCATTGTTTCTTCTGTAATCTCTTGTGTATTGACTTGAATACTGTTCTTTTCATCAACAACAGCAGCGACAATTAAATCTGAATCTATTTGCTTACTGATTTTTGCTGGTGTGGAAGAAGTAGTTGTAGTAGTAGTAGTAATAACTGGTTCAGTAGTTGTTGTTTCTTCATACTCTTCTATTTCTTCTTCTTCGCCAGGAATTTCAACTGGATCGTAGAATGTTTTAGTTTGAACTCTCGTTGTACCATCAGCATTTGTAATGGTAGTTATTTCTTTATGACCTGTCGGTGTTTTTTCAATAGTGACAACAACTTTTTCCTCACCCGGTATAATCTGGTTAATAATTGTTTCTGTAGCTACTGATTCTGTTGTTGTAGAAGTGGTGGTTTTTTCTGATTTGTTGGTAGAGTCATCTTGTATTTGTGAGACAATAGTTTCAGGTTTTGATACCACTTCATTTGAAATAACGGTAGTTTCTTCTGTAGTCTCAATGCTTCTAGTCCCATCTGTTACAGTTGTTGTAACAATCGTTTCACTGACATCATTTTTCTCCGAACTACAGTCACTAGTAGTAGTAGCTATAATAGTTTGAGAATCATGAGATGGGTTTATTGCTGTTATAGGAACTGTTGATGTATTTGTTGTTATTTTGGTAGTAATAACTGGTTCAGTAGTTGTAGTTTCTTCATACTCTTCTATTTCTTCTTCTTCGCCAGGAATTTCAACTGGATCGTAAAATGTCTTAGTTTGAACTCTCGTTGTACCATCAGCATTTGTAATGGTAGTTATTTCTTTATGACCAGTTGCCGTTTTTTCAATGGTGGTAGTAGCCTTCTCCTCACCTGATATAATCTGCGTAGTAATATTTTCTGTACTTGCAGATTCTATTGGATTAGGTTTTGATGCCACTTCATTTGTAACTACGCTGGTTTCCTCTGTAGTCTCAACGTTTGTTGTCACACCTGTTACAGTTGTTGTAACAATTTCTTCACTGACCTCATTTCTCTGTGAACTAGAGTTATTAGTAGCTATTATAGTTTGAGAATCACTAGATGGATTTATGGTTGTAATAGGAACCGTTGATGTATTTGTTGTTATTTTGGTAGTAACAACTGGTTCAGTAGTTGTAGTTTCTTCATACTCTTCTATTTCTTCTTCTTCGCCAGGAATTTCAACTGGATCGTAGAATGTTTTAGTTTGAACTCTCGTTGTACCATCAGCATTTGTAATGGTAGTTATTTCTTTATGACCCGTTGGTGTTTTTTCAATAGTTACAGTAGCTTTATCTTCACCTGGCGCTATATCTAACGTAATATTTTCGGAAATGGTTGCAGTTGTGGTTGTTGCAGTTGTTTCTTCTGTGGCTTCAGTTTCTATTTTAGATTTATTTGTGCTCACATTTTCGATTGTATTCGAAATGGTATTTTTGGTGATAGGGTTTGCAATTGGACTGTTTGATGTTGTGGTAGTTATTGTTTTACCTTCTTTAATTATCTGTTCCTCTGTATACTCCTCTTCAGTTTCTTCAGTTGCAGATATTTCAACGGGATTAAAGAAAGTTTTTGTTTGTACACGGTTTCGTCCATCTGGTGTTACAGTTGCTATTATCATTTCATGTCCAGTTGATGTTTTTCTTGTTATAGTGGTAGTATTATTGATACTGTCAAAATCAACCTTATCGTCGGGTAAAGGTTTTAAAACATCAGTAATTGAAATTTTTGGAGGATTATTAGGTTTGATGGTGACTGTTTGATCTGTTTCATTTTGTTGTGATTGGGGTTCTGATAGAGTTATTGGTGTATTTTGTGAAATGGTTTGTTGTTTTTCAATAATTGCCTTTGTTTCTGATTCTTGAGGAAGTATTTCGGTTCTAATAACTATATCTTTCTGATCTTCTTTACCTGGTATAATTCTCGTAGTTTCGGTTGTTATTTTTCTTGTTATTGGTCCTAAAATTTCAATGCGCTCATAATCCTCAATTTCTATTTCTCTTTCGGGAAATGTTAAAATTTTTTGCTGCACTGTTTTGCCATTTGGTAATACGGTTGTGATAATTTGCTCTTGTGCTAAGCCGGGACTCGATAGCGATCTCATCAATTCATGTGGACTGCAAACAGCAATCACATTCCGTTCATTTGGATTCAATCGCTCATCATTATCACCCAAGGCCGATAGCGTAACTAAATAAAAAATGTTTAGTTTTTTATTTTAATTTTGAATTAATGAGAATGAACATTAGCGATTATATCATTCTAAAATAAATCATTAATTTTACATAATTAGTATTTACCAACACAGAACAGGAGACAAATACTATACTGTTAGACATATTACACCAACCGTTAAAATGTTATATGTTATAATAAAGAAAATCCCAATAATTTTTAAAGATATTTATTTTTTAATTATTCAGATATTTTATTTTAATAGTATTACTAATTACTGCAATGCAATTTTTATTGTTAATCCTTTGTACTATGAAGATTGTTTTGGTATTGATTTATTATTAGTTTTTAGTGATGATAATGTAGCTGTAACAAATCAAAATTAGATAGCTTAATGAAATGTATGCAATTACCTATTTATACTCGTATAGCCTGCGGACGATATGTGAATATTATAGAAATACTGGTCTATTTCAGTAAATTTAAATTTATCTTAACGACGCTACAGAAAATGATTTAATTTTTAAATTTTTTTTTAATAAAAGCAACATACAAAATTACATAATTAACAAAATATAAATGTGTTACCAGTACAACATAATTATTATTATTTACTGAATTTATTTACTGCCAGTTTCGACCGCAGCGATATACTTACATATAGTATACGAATAACATAAAAATTAGCAACAATTAAATAAAATATTAATTTTTTTTTAAAATAGTAATTACTTACTGCAAACATAAATAGTTTCATATTACCATATATTTCTTAACATAATAGGTCTTATTGCCATAACTCGGTATTATTGACATTTTCATACGTTTTTCGTATATACAGGATGTTCCAAATTTAAAGTGCAAAACTTTGGTAAGTAATAGAGAATCAATAAACTAGCTAGCTCCAAAGACTTTTGGAGAATTTCTAGTTTCGTTTTCGTTTTCGAAGAAACAGCAAACTCCTGAGGGACCACAATGAAATTTTTTTTTTTTTATGATATCTATTCATTATTTACAGTTTCATTATTTTATATGTATTCAATATTTCCCTAGATTAATTTTGAGATTTTTGATGTTTCTTGGAAAATGAAGTGAAACCGATAAAATGTTCGTTGTTTCTTAAATTCTCTGTAACTATTTCTCTTAATCTGTAACACATTCTTGCAGTTCAATAAAATTGAAGCTTAGTTTTTGATGAACAATATTTTGCCCTACAATTTGACGAAGTTACCTTTAAATCTATAACATACTGTATAAAATATTTTTAAATGTTCTGTAATAAATCGATAGCAAGACATTTTTATTTGTTTGTATTGTATACAGTAGAATGTACATATTTTTAGGAACTATCAGACATTTTATGTTAATTTATTGTTCAGCTTTAGTTCCTATAATTTGTACAATGTAAAATTATTTTGTATGTACTTTGTCTGTGTGCGTGTTTCAACTCGATAGCTAAACATGTTAGTAACTTGATTTTTAATATTTATAGATGCTTTTAAGAATAGCTCGTACCCACAAAGGTTAAGTCTGGAAATAGTCTGCGTTCCGAGTTATGGAACGTTAAAGGTGCGTCATGTGATGTATGATAGCCACAGGTATAAAAACTAACAAAATAAGTATAAAGCAACAAAAAAAAAAAATAATAATAATATAATAAACGTAAAAAATATAAACAAAATGGCTTAAAATATAATTACTTTATTACTAAGTTTTACTGTCTTGCGACGCAACATCTTATGTTAGGCTATCTCGTAAGTATATAATATGTTCGATTTTTATTTTCTGGCCAATTAAATTAGACCAAAAATTCACATATTTCTGCAAACAATTTTAGTGGTGGTATTTCTTATAGAAAACGATAGAATTCAGTGTGTTAATTGGCCATCACAAAGATCTCGAGCGCCACACTCTATGCTGACCTCCTCCCATTTTTAGGGCAAACAATCCAATTTAGTCCACTATTAGTTATTTGTTGTAATTGAATTTAAAATTAGAGTACGCCAACAAATATTAATTTGTTATTTCACAAAGAAAGGTTATAGAGTAAGGGTATATAATAAATGTACTATATATAGTTCTTTAAAATTCCCAATTTTCTATTTCTCATCATTTGGTTATAAAAAATTAAAAATTTATACGTATACATATATAATTAATTAGTTCAATTGAAAAATTAAGAAATCATTAATTTAAATAGTTGAGTTAATAAAATCTTAAAAAATTATTATTTAATAGAAGTAATGTTCTTCTTTGATAGGTTATTATATAAATATTTACTGATATGTAAAATAAATAAACAAATAAAATTACTAAAATATTTTTTTAATTAAATTACAAGTATAATGTTTAAACAACACAAGTTATTATTTATTAAAAATTATTATCACTCTATTTGAACACCAGGATTCATAGATATTTTGAGATACCATTTTTCCACTTTGTGAGACAATAATTTAATATTTAAATTAACGTCGTTGGTCTCATTTTAAAGACAATTTTACTGAGAACTTGTTTTTTTGAGATTTTTTCGATAATACAATAAAGTTTGTCTCTAGGTGTTTGTGTTTACATTTTTCTTTTCAATAACTATTCTGGGATTATTTGCCGAATTAAAATCTAATTGGACAGGACTAACACGAATACATAAAGGGTGTTTTTTTAGAGGTTCACAACTTTGAGTTGGCAACACTGCTTTATTTGACAACCCAAATAACAGCTGATATTTGCTTTTGGTTTAGTTTGGTTTGACATTTCATTATGGAGAGACTTACATCAGAACAACGCATGCAAATTGTTGAAATTTTTTATCAAAATAATGGTTCTGTTCGTCTTATCGTGCACTTCGTCCATTTTATGGCGTACATAATCGCACTTCAGAGCGGCTAATTCGAATAACAATAGATGAAGCCCATTTTTGGTTGAATGGGTACGTAAATAAGCAGAATTGTCGCATTTGGAGTGAGGATAATCCACAAGCTTTTGTCGAAAAACCAATATATCCACAGAAAATTACTGTTTGGTGCGCTTTATGGGCTGGCGGAGTCATTGGTCTATATGTCTGCAAAAACGATGATGGTCAGAATATTCCTGTTAATGGTGAGCGGTATAGGGTCATGATTAGAAATTTGTTCATACCTCGATTAGCTGGCGTTAATCTTGCTGACATAGAATAATTTCGCGTAATGGTCCAGTTAATTGGCCACCAAGATCGTGTGATTTAACCCCATTGGATTATTGTCTTTGGGGTTATGTAAAGTAATATATATATATATATATATATATATATATATATATATATATATATATATATATATATATATATATATATATATATATATATATATATATATATATATATATATATGTATATATATATATATATATATATATATATATATATATATATATATAGTTATAAAGGGTGATTTTTTTGAGGTTAGGATTTTCATGCATTAGTATTTGACAGATCCCGCGGGATTTCAGACAAGGTGTCAAAGAGAAATATGCTCAGTATGCTTTAACATTTCATAATGAATAGACTTACTAACGAGCAACGCTTGCAAATAATTGAATTATATTACAAAAATCAGTGTTCGGTTCGAAAAGTGGTTCGCGATTTACGTCCGATTTATGGTCTACATAATCGACCAAGTGAGCAAACAATTAATGCGATTGTGACCAAGTTTCGCACTCAGTTTACTTTATTGGACATTAAACCAACCACACGAATGCGTACAGTGCGTACAGAAGAGAATATTGCGTCTGTTTCTGAGAGTGTTGCTGAAGACCGTGAAATGTCGATTCGTCGCCGTTCGCAGCAATTGGGTTTGTGTTATTCGACGACATGGAAGATTTTACGCAAAGATCTTGGTGTAAAACCGTATAAAATACAGCTCCTGCAAGAACTGAAGCCGAACGATCTGCCACAACGTCGAATTTTCAGTGAATGGGCCCTAGAAAAGTTGGCAGAAAATCCGCTTTTTTATCGACAAATTTTGTTCAGCGATGAGGCTCATTTCTGGTTTAATGGCTACGTAAATAAGCAAAATTGCCGCATTTGGAGTGAAGAGCAACCAGAAGCCGTTCAAGAACTGCCCATGCATCCCGAAAAATGCACTGTTTGGTGTGGTTTGTACGCTGGTGGAATCATTGGACCGTATTTTTTCAAAGATGCTGTTGGACGCAACGTTACGGTGAATGGCGATCGCTATCGTTCGATGCTAACAAACTTTTTGTTGCCAAAAATGGAAGAACTGAACTTAGTTGACATGTGGTTTCAACAAGATGGCGCTACATGCCACACAGCTCGCGATTCTATGGCCATTTTGAGGGAAAACTTCGGAGAACAATTCATCTCAAGAAATGGCCCGGTAAGTTGGCCACCAAGATCATGCGATTTGACGCCTTTAGACTATTTTTTGTGGGGCTACGTCAAGTCTAAAGTCTACAGAAATAAGCCAGCAACTATTCCAGTTTTGGAAGACAACGTTTCCGAAGAAATTCGGGCTATTCCGGCCGAAATGCTCGAAAAAGTTGCCCAAAATTGGACTTTCCGAATGGACCACCTAAGACGCAGCCGTGGTCAACATTTAAATGAAATTATCTTCAAAAAGTAAATGTCATGGACCAATCTAACGTTTCAAATAAAGAACCGATGAGATTTTGCAAATTTTATGCGTTTTTTTTTAAAAAAAAGTTCTCAAGCTCTTAAAAAATCACCCGTTATATATATATATATATATATATATATATATATATATATATATATATATATATATATATATATATATATATATATATGTATATATCTATATCATATTTAATCATATATTTAATATTTACGAGTATTTATGCTGTGTGCCTTAACACACTAAATATTGACTAAACTAAAATAAATTGAACTTTCACTATTGAACACCAGGTTATAGCTGAAAAGTCTCTTTCCGAGGTTACTTTTCGTCGACTTTTCATTTCAGTTGGGAAGTTAGTTGCAATTTAAGTTTGTACATGTTTCGAGAGAAACTTCATTTAATGTTGTCATTTATTTTTCGCAAGAATATATCTCATTTTTCCCTGTCGAACAATTTACATGACATTTATAAATAATTATTACGTTTAAAATTGTTATAAAAATACAAAGCATATAGTATGTTTGTGAACAACTCTCCTCGGTGGCTGAATTTTTTTCAATTAAGATACTTGTGTGTTCATTTAAGAGGTTGATTTTCCAGTTTTCCATTGCGTGAATCAAAAATGTATATTATGATGTAAAGAAATTTGAACATTTATCTTCGTGTCTGACTATGATTATCCTACTAATATTCGTTTATTTTAAGGTTTATTACTGGTACTCTTAAATCAGTTAAATGTGTTCCCAAATGAACTGGTTGTCATTTGTCATAAGAATTTTGTTTTTAAATAAATAGAGCTATTCCTATTGTGTAATGTGTATGGCGATATAATTTCAACAAAACTGGTAATACGTACATATAATATTTAACAAGATTATATTACGTAAGAAATTATATGTAAATTATATTTACATGGATTACCTTAAAAATCAAAATACAAATTGTACTGTGAATTACTTTGTTCGCCGTTGCCGTTTATTTTTTATAATCCATCTTAATAAAAATATATTTAAATACACAAAAAGTGTATTACACAATTATTATTGTTTATCATTATCCTTTAATAATTGTAAAAAAAAAATTGTTAGTCTATGTATTTTGGATGTAGTTTTTCGAATGATTTTGACATTTAATTTAGTTTAGTTAAATTTGAGGCACATACACTGACTTTTATGCTAATGCCATCTATACATATATTGCATTAATTAACCTTACTTTAGTTTAGTTAGTCAATTTAGTCGATCGAGGCACACAGCATTAGACACACATAAATATATATTATTTATGTGTGTCTAAATACTCGTAAATATTAAATATATGATTAAATATGATAGATATTAAATATGTATATGCTTCTCTGAATCATTTCCTACCAAATACTTATATAATATTTTTCAATTGATAAGTTTGTGTATATTGATTTATTATTGAGGGAATATATTAAAAAAAAGAAAATAAGGAAATCATTTGATTTTTCCTTTGATTAGATCGAGCGATATACGAATGTTGTTTAATTAAGATTACAATGTGACACTTTTAATATTATTTGAAGTAAAATTGTGTTTTTATAATTAGTATGCATGAATGTATAAAAGCTGTTGCAACTAGTATTAATAGTTGAACTTTTAAAATTTATAATTATAGGTACATCAACGGCTAATAGTCCCTTTAAAAAAATGTGAACATTAAAATCTTGTGTACAAATCTATACTGTTAACGACAATATGTCATTGGTAAATCATAGATTTTAATTTAATTTTAAATTAGCAGTGTACAGCAGTGTAAAGTGCGCTAATTATTATTACAAATTCATTGTACAAGACATGTAATGAATAATTAATTTTATTGTAAGTTTTACTTAATTTTCTACTTAACTAGATTGCCTGTCTCAAGTCGCTTGACTTGAGAAAGGCAGTCCAGCTAGCGATGTAGTATTTTCCATTATAATTTCGAAATTCACTACTTTTTTTGCAATTTCACTCACTAAGTGATAATGTAATTTAAATATTTTATTTTAAAATTGCATTTTATTGTACATTAATATTGTCAACTACAATGCAAATCATTCTAATAAATCTATTTGTTGACTTATATTTACGACCGAATGGAAAATAACATCACTTTCCATCTAGATATTATATCGAAACATAATATGATGAAACTGGTTCTAGAGATTAAGCTATTGAACAAAAAATTGTAGTTTAAAAAATAAATTATATAAAATTAAAAAATTATATCAACGTATGTATATATATATATATACATATATATATTTAGTTACTAGGCATATTCGTAAAAAATCCTGAGTGACATTTTTTATGTGGGTAATAAATATAAGACAACATATAAGACACTGCGTTTTAAAACAAACTCAAAAAATTAGAAGCGTTGTCGACTTTGACTAGAGAATAATTAAAACGTAAAAATTAGAAAAAAAAATATTTTCATTCTCCTCATACATTTCTGTATTGTTTTTTTGTTTGTATCGAATGTGCTCATTGTAACACAAATATCTCCAATCCATTATAATGTATAGGCAAAAAAGTATGAACCGAGGAAGATACATCTTATATTACTCGACGTAACTTTGATGTTCACACGTTACCTTAAAGTTACTCAGGATCTATTTACGAATAGATTAGATATTGTCTTTACGTGCCTATTGGATTCACATCCTTTAACAAATATTTTAAATTTTATAAATATTTCCATTTTGCACTATACCGCAAATTGACGGTTAATAATTTATATTTAAACATAGCATTGCTTATTGTTAGTAATGCAATATGATTCACAATTTAATAAATTAAATTTGTTCAAACTTTTCAATAGATAATAAAAAAATATCCTTATTTTTGGTTTAGATGCCCCTGTTAAATAAAGATTAATTTGTTAAACAATTAGAATAATATCCTAAAATCATACACCCAGGAGTAATATATGTAAATAGTTCCCGGGTGTTTAATGTTTTAGGTTAAATTGAAAACAATTAAATAAAGCAGTATTATTTATAGTTTATTGTCTGTTGCAAATTGAAAACAGAAAACTAGAAATAAGACTTACTTGAAATGTATTTGATGAAATATTGATGAGTACGTAATATTAAAATAATATTAAACAAATAATATTAACAACATAAAAAATCATAATAACCAACATTATTATACTCATACTGTAATTATTTAACCACAACCACAATTTAAATATAATCGCATGCTTATCTAATGTTCCTTCAGTTGTGTATGCATACTCGTACAGTTATGGATTTTTACATTTTTGAAAAGATACATTTTAATAAAATCAATAATTTATTTCCGTGTTTTTGAAAATAATATCACGGTTTATATAGTGTAAATGAACTTTACTTAAAAATAATTTGAATAAGTTTGTAATTTCAGCAGCCTCCAATTGGAGAGAAATAGACATAATAAACATAATCCAGTTGGCGAGAAAATTCAGTGATAAAACAGTGCTGAGATGTTCTAACATCGCTTCGATAGACACTTGTATCTCTTTTTTCACGAACAAAATTGTATTCTATTTCGCAATTTATATTGTGATCATATAGCCTACTCGATTCTATTTCTATAAATACATTCGATAAAATATCACCAATATTTTTATTTTCGATGGCAAGTGAAAAGAGGAAAAAGAGATAGTTTGCAAATTTATTCTAACAGGCTGAGATCGCAATAGACAAAACGTAATTCAAAAAACGCAATGGAGCACAATTGTATTCATAAAAAAAGAGACACAAATGTCTATCGAAGCGAATTGAAGTGATGTTAGAACATCCCAGCTCAGTAGTTTAACAAATGTATATATTTATCGATAAGAAATTAAATTTATTTAGATTTTGCTGAATAAACGAGAAAATTCCTTTCCAGTAATATAATTAATTCGAACTCGAACATTGTTGAATAAAAAACGTACCTACTATTGAATTCGGTCGACTTCCATTATTATCGCTTGTAGTTGAACGCCCGTCTAAAAACTTTGTTTTCACTCAACGTTGCCAGTTTAGTTCTATTTATTTTAACGGGTGGCCACCTCATTTTTGTAATTTTAGTACTAAAAAATTATAAATATATATGAATAAGTAGTTTATGTATTCGATCATATTCAAAAATAAATAAATAACGGTAATAAAATATATAAATATTTTGGACTACTTACTTATCCATGATAAATTTTGTTTTTACTATGAACGAAAACAATCGAAAATGTATAAATACTAGTTGTTAAATATCGATTGCATTCGTTCAGTAACGACACCATCGAAAGCGTAATAGTATGAATTTACCAAGCCAAATATAAAACAATGTCGATCGATTTCAATAATAGGGACACAGGGTTCCAAACGGAATTGGAACCTTCTCGCTTGAAGCATGTTTATAATTTTACCTGTACCCGAATTTATGCTAGCTTGAGTTATGCAGAGTCGAATTTCATCGATGCAGCATCTGGAAAAACCGATATAGCCTGTTTTTTAATTAGACGTGAAAAAAATATTTTAAACCGAAAGAATTCTTGACATGAACAAAGCTATTTTGAAGTGACGTTTGAAACAGTTTAGGTTGTTTTAGCTGTCCTGAAACTTGCATCAAACTTACGGCATTATCTGAGTTTACTTTGGTATCACAAAAAATCAAAGCCTCATTTACCCAGAGTGAGCAAATGAGTGCACAACACTATCTGCCAAAAAGGTGAACGAAAATTTATTAACGAAATAAGTAGGATTTTTATTATTTAGACTTATGTTAGTGAATTTTCTGATTATTTTGTCAAAGTTTTAAAATCAAAATTACATAATTATTCATTAACTTTGGTCAAAAATGACCAACAATTTTGATCATCCGAAATGACTTTCACGAAATTTTGAAGGTTTCGGAGTAAGAAAATTAAAATAAGACATACTATTATATATCATTGAAATATAGAATAATTGAAAAAGAAACCGATAAAGGAGTAACACCGAAATCGATCTTTCAAAAATTTAATTTAAAAACATTGTCTTATGTACGATTTCGAACTAGAGTCAATGGTGGCTAAAATTTATTTATTTGTCAAACTAGGTATTTAATAAATTAATTTTATTTCACAATAATTTAATAGCCAAAACCTGTTATATTAGTACATTAATATGTAAAATGCTTTAAAAATTTATATTAATTTCAGCAAATCAATTATAAATCATTAAAAGATATGTACGAGTATTTGATGTTTTGTCGTACACAGGTTTCGTTTATTATGATTGAAAGCTAAATATCAAATTTTTCTTCAGCCATTATATGACCCAAAAAATAGTTTTAGGGCACTTTATTAAATAATTCTTAAATGATATTTTGAAAATAACGTAAGCATACAATTTATAGGTGTTATCATTATTAATAGAATATATTTATGGATAAAAAATCATTGTGAGTTAATAATAATTTATAAATAAAACTTACCTTACATTATTTAACAATGCAATTTGACATACATATAAATAAATGTTCATCACGATTGACTCATACGATTGTGGTAACTCTAGCGGTAGTTTAAAGGGGAATAAGGAATATTTTTTCAGTTAAAATGAAAATTTAGATAGGAAAAACAAATTTTTCGGTTTCACTTTATGGTGACCAAACATAATTAAATTTGAGTTTTCTGTCAAAATATTAAGTTCAACAATTTTTTTAGCTTATTGACTCATGGCCTAACTAATAAATTTTAAAAATAAATAACGGGTGGGCTATCGATCGGTTTAAATTTGAACCACCAGTTATTTCGAATCTGGCAATAGTTATGCCATTTTATTCCGTCACAAAATTCAGTATATTATCTTCACTGAACGAAATGAATCGATTTACGCTTGAGCAACGTTGGGATTTATTGGAAATTATTTCCAAAACAAAGACAATTGGTCGGAAATTGCACGAAAATGTCGTGCAAAATTTGGTCGCAGAGAAGGACCAACAGTGCTCGGTATACGCAAGTTTATTGTTAAAGTTCGTGAAACTGGTTTCATTATTGATGCGCCAAGACGGGAGCGTGCTCGTACACCCGGAAATATCGAAGCTGTGGCTGAGAGTGTGCGTGAGAATCCATTAACATCAACTCGTCATCGTTCTCAAGAATTGAACGTTTCACGCACAAGTTGACGTCGAATTCGCCTTAAAACTGCACGATGATTTTGCCAAAAATATCATCTTTTCGGATGAAGCTCATTTTCATCTTGGTGGGTACGTTAATAAGCAAACTTGCCGTATTTGGGGTGGGGAAACCCACACGTGGTCTTGCAGAAGCCAATGCACTCATTACGAGTGACTGTTTGGTGCGGCTTGTGGAGCGGAGGCATCATTTGCCCATATTTCTTTGAAAATGAGGACGGCGCAACCATTACGGTCAATGGAGACACCTATCGGACCATGATAATCGATTTTTTTGCGCCCGCTCTTCATGGTATTGATGTGAACGATGTTTGGTTCCAACAGGATAGTGCAACTTGCCACACATCTCATGCCACAATCGATTTATTGCGTCAAACGTTTGATGGCCGTTTAATTAGCCGAAATGGTGGTCAATTGCTGCGATTTAACACTATTGGACTATTTTCTGTGGGGCGCCGTTAAAAACAAGTGTTATCCCGACAAACCAGAGGCAATTGAGTATTTGAAGGCCAACATTCGCGATGCCATCGCCGAGATACGACCCCATACACCCGAAATAGTGGTCGAAAATTGGTCCGATCGAATGGGGTACTGTGAGGCCAGCCGCGGCAGCCATATGAATGAAATAATATTCCAGCTCTAACCGGAACAATTTTACTTCACAACAAAAAAATAAATTTGGCAAAATTTCAAACCATTTTTGTTTTATTGCATTTTTAAATTTAAACTTTCAAATGGGTACCCTTTATATAGAATACGCAAAGACGCATCGAACGATGTGCATGAAACATATATAGGACCGTAGGAAAAACTCCAATACGCCAAGACGCATCGAATGTTGCACCAAACATGAAACATATATAGGACCGTATGAAAAAGCTCATCAGTTTTCAAAAACATAATATAGCTTTCTCTTATACTCATTATTAAAAAAGTCATGCTGTCACTTTTAATATTTTTTCCCTTTAAATTAGTTTATTTAAATTATTCTACGTAGTATGTAGTAACTGGTGTACTGAGATGTGTCTATTTGCCTTTTAACGCAAACTGTCTGATTTCTGCTGAAATATTTTCAAAGTAATAAAGCGAAAGGTGATCATGCCACATAAAATATATAAACACACTTTGATCACCTTTCGCTTGCGCCACTATAACGGCACTTGAAAGATCAATACATTGTGATATTTGAGCAATGTAGTACCACAAACCCCGATTTTCCTAAGTATCTTTTTTACACAATTTTCAACACCTAGTAGTTTAACATTACAGCTATCGTGTTTAATTACTACAGCTCTATCAACATCCCAAATTTTGGGCTTAAAAATATCAGAGCTAAGGGTTTATACAACGGTTTATACTATTTTTTCTAAATTTTCATAAATTTTGGAAAAAATATACCAAATTAATTTAGAATCGCTGAAATGTTTAAATTGACAAATCACATGACACATAAATAAAATAATAAATATAAACAATTTTGATACCTGCATTTAATTATTAATTAATTCGCCTAAATATTTTTGACTTATCTATTTTTTCCGGAATTGCTTGCAGAATTAAATTCTAACTTGACTGGGAAATCTATTTATTTAAACTTGTAAAATAGGTAATGGATCTGTTTTTCACTGAAGTCTGCACGGCTGATCCCATTAATTTGCTCAAAGGAAGAACTTTAATTTTCTTTATACTGTGGTCCATTTTACGACTTATTTTGTGTAGACCGACTCATTTAAAAGTCCAGAATATGTCTGCTCGCGAGGAGACTTAATGTAGACTTTTTTGATTTATTTCCACAAATGTGCCTTTTCATAAATGTTTTGACTTTGAAATTTATTGTATTATGATTTGAACAAAATTGACGTTTACATTTTCATTTTAATAATAACTTACGAAAAACTAAACTAAACGATGAACATTTAAAACTGTGATTTTTTTTTATATTGATAATTAAGTAAGTAAAATGAACCACTCTGCTCACAACAATATCATGTTTAATAAATTCTTGTACTTTTAGTATCAAATTAGGTAGTAAAATATGTTTTACAAAATGAAACTACGTTTTAACTTTTCTAATAACTCTGAGGAATTTTGTAACACTACATCAATTCGTTTCGATAGTGATGATTGTCGAAAAATATTATGTTCGGTATATGTACATATTTGAATTTTTCGATAAATATGTTGTAAACCACTATTGTGTTTAGGTATATCGTCATGAATTGCTTGAAAAATTAATTAACGGCAGGTTAACGGACATATTCCAGAAAAGTTGTAAATACAGTGTTAAATAGTTTGCCTTCAGAGAAAATTGATCAATAGGGGACGCAGTTTCCAAAATGATCAGCATTGTAACATAGCAAGAATAAAATTACAATCTGGGAGTTTTCCGAGATGTATCTGGCGCGTTCGATAATTTGTGGTGGCCTAGTATCATGTTGGAGTTAATGAAAATCAATTGCCCCGCAATTCTATACAACATCATAAATAATTATTTCTCTGAAAGAACAGCCACTATAAAGCTAAAAATCATGGCACACTCCAAAAGTGTGTCAATAAAGGTTGCGCGCAAGGCTCCATTTTAGGACCACACCTATGGAATATTGTATTTAACAGTAGTATGAACGAAAAATAAATAAATAAAAGATGAAGTAATCCGTTGCGAAAATAGTTACGATCGAACGAAAGGGATTTTCGTCGTGCTAAAAAGAGTAGCAAGCAAGTACTCAAGCAAGGTACTCTATCTACTATACAAGAAAGCCTTGTGTGCCGGTTGGGCTGACAGAATGAACCGTCACCACCGACGAACACTAGTTAGTGCTCGAGGAAGTATCTTACTCGGAATCACCTATAACAAAACAGTATCAACTAATGCTGTTCCCATCTTGGCCGGCAAGATGCCAATTATACTCTTAAATGGAAGAATTGCTAACTATAAAATAAGAAAAAGACAAAATGTGAGCAACCAAACATGCAAGTTCTGAGTATTCAAATACGGCCAAACCAGTTGAGAAACCTAGCTCAAGAGGCAAACAAGAAAATCGTCTATAGCACTATGGCAAGAAAGGTGGATGAACTCAATGGATGGTTCAATAACTTCTAGTTATTTATCAAATATATAATCTTTCTTCAATAGATTAGACAAAAGGATGCCTTTAAGTGCGTGGCTTACACAAATGCTAACAGGACATGGAAGATAATCTCATCCTATGTGCACCGTCTGAGTTTAGCAGACTCCAGTACCTGAAAATGTGGACAGGGCGAAGGATACAATATATTTTTTTTATATATACATATATAAATAAAACTATAAGTAGATTTTATTTTGTATTATATTTTACTTCCTTTTTTGTGGTAATTATTTTTATTTTTTATTTAACTTTTTAATATCGATTTCGGGAGTAATAACTCCCTTCTTCAGTTATAAAATATTACTAATTCATAAATGGTTATCCATAACTTAAATAGACACAATCCTTTATAAATTAATAGATAGCATATCCTTTATAACTATGATCTAGCTCAAGAAGCTAGATATTAACTACGCGTTGATATAAGAGTTGAGAGACCAGCCAGTAAATTTGCTTTGATGATACAAACACCGAACAAATAGCGCAATGGTTAAAACTGTGACGTTTGGATCGGGAGGTACTGGGTTCGAATCCAAACGGAGGCGGGATGCAAAAAGGATTTTTCATCTCTCGATTACGATCGGTGATTATCCGTAATAAATCCACTAGCCGAACAGTCTCTAATTAATATATGTATGTGCTGGTGTTTATTCTTAAAAAAAGACCTCATTTCTTTCAAGCAACTTAGTGATACCGCACTAGCGATGCGTTAGATAGTCATAATAACGAGTTCGGTCTTCGGGCTATTATTAAATTAAATTAAGCGATTAAAATAAATATCTAAAGACAAGTAAGACTATGAAATAGTAAGCCGCTCTCATGCAAATGAGCCTAAGGCTTATATGAGACGAAGTCAACATGACGGAGTTAAATTTTGTCCATCTCGTTATAAACATTTCGCAGTCGTACCAATTTATAGAGCAAATAGAGCAACAGCAAACAAAAAAATAAAGAAATCGTACCGATTTCCTTATTTTTTCTGTTTGCTATTGCTCTATTTGCTCTATAAATTGGTACGACTGCGAAATGTTTATAACGAGATGGACAAAATTTAACTCCGTCATGTTGACTTCGTCTCATATAAGCCTTAGACTCATTTGCATGAGAGCGGCTGCAGGAATAAAAACAAGGAAACCTGGCCAGACATGTATTAGTGATGGCATGTATTAGTATTGGGATTCTATCGATAGCACTATCGATAATATCGATAGTTTCAAACTATCGAAAATATCGATAGTTGTATGTTGATATCGATAGTCAAAAAATTTTTGTATACTGTACCATTTTTGTACATGGTAACACTTTTGTACACGGTAACGTAAGTAAGTAGGGGATTCACAAATATTTATTATTTCAAAACATTATAGTAAAAAAAACCATTTCATTTTCATTAGCAATTAAGTAATAGGTTAAAACGGTTTGCAATTTTGTATACATAAAAATAGAAAAATAAAAATAATTGATAAGTGTAATGAAAATTAAATTATATTATTATATATTGATGGACCTATAATTAATCAATCATCCGACCCAATTGCATTCTGGTTTGAAAATAGAAATTTATTCGATGCCCTATCAAGTGTAGCTTTAAAATATCTAATTATCCCTGCTACTTCGGTGCCATCTGAGAGAAGCCTTTCAGCAGCTGGTCAAATTCTAAACGAAAGACAAAGCCAAAAATTCAAACTATCGATTGTTGGCACTATCGATAGTTTCCCATCACTAGCATGTACTGATTAATTAGTAAAGCGGCTTACCCACAGGAAAACGAAAACGAAAACTGATTTTATATTTTTTGCTATTAATTTTGTCGGAAAATCGAATTTTAATATTTTCGGTCAGAAAATTTAATTGTCTGATCGAAAATATTAAAATTCGATTTTCCGACAAAATTAATTACTTTTAATTGACTTTTTAAATAAAAATAGCTTTGTATTGTGTTTACGAATAAATTTTAGAGAATTAAGATTTGTATATACTAATTATATTGGAGTTATAGCAAAAAATATAAAATCAGTTTTCGTTTTCCTGTGGGTAAGGCGCTTAAATTGTAATTTTAAACGAATTGTAAGTCGTCGTAGAAATGGATATAGCCTTTGCCTGGTGCCATTTCAATATACACACTATCAAAATATACAAACATACACACTATCACGGCAATGTCGCCGTAGTAAACAGAACAATGATACTAGGGATGACAGCATAAACTATGATATCTACATAAATAGCCAGAAAACAGTTGGTACCATTACAGCGCCGGCGACAAAATTCTTTCTGTGCATTCTAATTTAACAGGCGTCATCGCTGGCCGATGTATCTTTGGTTCTGTTTATACCTTAAGTTATCCATTTTCATTGTATATAGAATATTCCATACCATACATATATGTAGGTGCAGTTGAACTAAAATTGACTTGTAAATGTTATGTAACATCCCAGTACGAAATTTGTCAACATGCATATGAATTCAATTTTTGGGAAAGAAATACGTTTTCGTTTGTTCCTTATTTCTCCAATGCATAAGAAAGAGAAAGATTATATTCATATTTCGTAGATTGATAGCATGTTGTTTAATAGACTAATTGATGACTTGTCTTATAGGAATATCATGACATTCATCTACAGTCGTGTTTTTTAATACAAAAATTTTCTTATTGGAATGAAGTTCTGGATAAGAATTTTCTCATTTTTTCAATAAAATCCAAATGAATTTAATTTTTTATCAATAAATAAGATACATTTAATGTTAAACTACACATTTTAATTCTATATTATCGAAATAAAATCAAATTTAACTTTATTTTTCAATGTTCTGGATAAAACATTGGTTTTTTCAAGTTCGCGATAAATTCATAGTACACGAACTCGAAAAAAAAGGGAAATTTTAAAAGGAAATATTTTTCATTGTTTTATGCTTGATACCTGTATTATTTCACAATAGACGTCAAAAAATATAGTTAGAAGTTGAAATTTATTCAAATAAATAGAACATAAATTAAATATATTGGTTAAACTAAATAAAATTTCCCAGTATTAATCCCGATGTTCTTATAGAACTTGAAGTTCTGTTAATAAAAAAACGCAGCAAATGTTTACAACATATGAGACAGATATAGGACATGTCTCATTTCATTATTACTACGTCGCATTTATAAACAACATAAAAACAAGAAATTATTTCTCATTAGTTTAGTTTGTGTTTAGGTATGTATATTACTTTTTTAGTAAAGAAGTAAACAATTCTCAATTTAACCATATGGTAAGTGTATTTGTGTAATACATATTAAAATTTTAAAATTATTTCCACTTTCAGCTGTTTTACAAAATTTGTTGATTACACATTTTTCTCAATTGAATACCTGATTGGAGAAAATGGAAAATATGATAAAAGGAAAGAAGCATATAGATATACAGATATCGTTGCCACTATCCTCAATTGAAGCAATGGAGGATTTGGAAATAAAATTAACGGATGAAAATTTTAAAGATAAATTAGTAAGTAATAAAATAACATATTTCTGTCCTATAATTCTAGCTCTTATATAGACGGACTATGTCAAAAAAATTCACGGCAAGGATCAGGACTATGCGCGTATTATTAGACATTTATTTTCGGATGAATTACTATTCCAATACAATTGTAATGGTGAGAAAGGCAAATGAGGGTTGAATTGGCTGTAATTTTTTTCCGTAGTTTTATTTGGTAAGCACTGGAGAATAGCATCTTTCTTTGTTTAAAGACTGTGTTTTATTTATATTATTCATTTCATAATGTTAATTGAATCCAACATGAAAAAAAATCGTATATGTATCTATTCCAAAATATCTATAAGGAATGTAACATGTGTTTTCTTTATTTCTTTTTTTAGATGCAATTGGGGAGGATTCTTTGGCTGTGTACGAGAATAAAATTAAAATTAGATTTATTATACAGCATACATATCAGAGAACTATTACACGAAAGAGTCGAGAAAATCAATAGTTAATTATGTCTTTTATGTTTTATTTTTATTTTTTAACGAAGTACAATTAAAGACTGAATTTTATTTTATTGAGTTTCGAAATTATATTCGAATTAAAATTAAACTGAATTATATTTACCAAATTAAATGCGATGAAATATTGTGATATATATTAATATTTAATTATTGTTGAATTTTTATTATATTATTAATAAATATAATAATTATTATTAATAATTAATGATTCGTACTTAATTGCAAGAACCCTACTTTAAACAACCTTAGATATTGAATTATCGAGACGGGCAAATAATCATCTAAGACAAATCACATACGATTCACGTATGAATAGTCCTACCATCGTCAATAATGGCGAGTCACACAGTAATCATTTTTGACTTGTCACATACGATTCTTCTATGAACTGTCACATACGATTCTTCTATGAATGTCGCATACGATTCATCTCAGATATGTCACGCATGAATATTATTCCCGCACTCTGATAAATTTCTATATACGTGTCATGCGAGACAGTCATGTATGAGTCATTTGTCGGTCTCGCATGACTTTCCTGCTGGGATATAATAGTAACATGTGTTAACAAATTACGTTTATGAAACAAATACATATGTAGTCCTTGGTGGAACCTAACTTGTTTAAATAAGAAATCTAGCACCTCACTTATTTTCATTACTTTGCAACATAAAAACATAATTGCAATAATTAAAAAATTGTCAATCTGTAAACATTTTTCGGTTTACGTCTTGAAATTCTTTCTTGGTTTATTTTTATCTCAATTGTGTACTATTTTAGTTTTTGCTTCATTTTAATATTAAACTAGAACGAATTTTCGCATTTAGATATTCACGAATCGGTTTTGTTTTGAAGCTGCTGTTAAAGAAATATGTCAAATCAATTCGACTGGCTTTACTTACTTATTCAAGATGGCCACAAATAAGCAAATAAGTATGAAATTTGTATCATTTCGAAATGGGCCTCTTGCTGTTTTGAAAACGAATACTTATTTGCGAAACCGAACTTATTCGAATAAGTGACCTGGCGAGGCGACTTGTCCTTCTCTTTCTTGCAAAATAATCTAAATAGATTATTAACATTTGTCAAATATTTTTGGTCTATCTTATTATCTAGTAACATTGGTGTTTATAGCCCCTTTTTAATTAAAAAATGTATGTTAGGGTCCTTTTTAAAATTTTTTTTATTTTATTATTCCGTTTCTATGTTAAATAATTGTTTAATTGAATAAAATACGATAAATTTGTAAATTATGAATCGCAATATAGAAAAAATTTAATTTATGAATTGAATAAACTTGAAAATGAAAAACGTGAAAGAAATAATTTACAAAATTAAAAATTAATTGCACATTTTCTGTAAGACGTCACTAATTCCTGTGAGATGTTGTACTGTAGAACATCAACAAGAAGTCAAAGTTAAATCAACTTTTTATTAGTTATGTCTGAGATATGTCGAAAATAATCGCGTTAGTATAAAGTATTACGTTTCAATTTTTTTTAACTCACACGTCGGTCGCGTCTAGTTTATCACAGATCGCAAACTACGTTTTTGGCATATTAGTGGCTTTTCAATCGGCCCACCGCAAGTATATACGTACTTAGGTTTGTTTCTTTGCTTAAAATCATCTACTCGTAGCTGCTCTTATATTTATTAAAAGCAGCTACGAGTTTTTTATTTAAGCATGAACACAAACCTAAGTACTTATAAGTAATTACGGTGGTCGATTGGAATGTAACTATTAAAACGTCGAGTATACCTCATGCAATAGCCTTTGTAAACTATACGTTTATGTTATGCAATATTGAGAACGATGTAACAAATTGCGTTTTTATCGTGTAAAAATAAAAATAGTATCTAAAAAAAGAACGGTTTAGTTTATGGTTTTTGTTGTTCTATGGTTAGTATAATAGAAAGGAATAATCGCGTTAGAAATTATAAACTTCGTTGTTTTGAATTTCGTTGGTATAATTTTAAGAATTTAAATGCAATAATTGTAATTAAAACAGTCGTATTATATTGCAACATTTTGTCCCACCCTACACTATATAGAATGTACATTATTGTTGATGCTAATTAAGAAATATATAGTTCTAATGAAACACTTGCATATTACATTTACTGGACATTTCCAAGTCATTAATTTAATTTAAAATTATGGAAACATTCCGATATTTCTAATTTTTTTTAAAATTTAAAAACAAAAATCATTTTTTTTAAATTAATATTTTATTTTCATCATTAAATAAAAGCAAAAATATATATATATATATATATATATATATATATATATATATATATATATATATATATATATATATATATATATTTATATATATATATATATATTTATATATTATATATTTATATATATATATATATATATATATATATATATATATATATATATATATATATATATATATATATATATATATATATATATATATATATATATATATATAAATTGGTTTAAAAATAGCCGAATAAGAATCAAATTAATCAATTTATAAAATATAAATTTGTCTGTTTTTGATTAATTTGCTTATTGTTTTATAAATTAGAAGATGAGAAAATGTATTTGTTCATTACAGCAAGCAACAGTTTTATTTGTTTTAAAGTAAATAAAAATTGTTCTTTATAAAAATTTAAATTAATGGTTTTTATCGTCTTTCGGCCATCGTTTCTTAACCGTTGAAAGATTAAAAACTACAAAAAAATATATCTTACTCTTTATCAAACTACGAATATTTTCTAAGACAGGTATACTGCATATACGATTTTTACTTTAAATGCTGAGTTCATACATAAGATACATATTTTCATTTAACAAATTAAACGAGATCACATAACCGGTGTATACCTGTGTGTATTGATTGATACAAAATGTTTTTATATTTCATAATAATAATAATTTTTATATTTCGTAAATAATAATCATAAAATATTTAAACATAGCATATGCATTATGTATATATTTATACATACATATTATATAATTAGGCCCATTAGAAATAAAGATTTTAACAATCTGGTGCCTTATTGTGATTATAAGCCAAATTAATTCTTCCGACGCAATTTAATTTATTTTATCATCATTTCATAAGCGAATTACTAAAATATCCTGATATTTGTTAAAATAAAATTAAAAACACTTAACATGTAAGTATTATGTAGTATTCAAAAACATCTGAATATTTTAATAATTCGCTGACCGGTGATAATAAAATTACAAAAAAATTTGAGTAGATCGGAAAAATAAACAAGGAATCGTATTGCAAATTTAAATGGTATGGCAATACCTTGAAAATTTGTTTTACAAAAACATTTCGTACCCATTTTGAGATTGATTGAATTTAAAAAATTTCAATCAGCTGTAAATTGTTTTTTGTAAAATTATATGATAAATGTAATGTACACGTTTCATGCAATATAATTATTTTTATATACAGTACGATAGAATACTATAGAGACCATACTCGTGCTTCAATTTTAGTTCTGTAAAACCGATGTTTACCCTTTTTTGAAATTGTTTCATTTATTTTGTGACACATCAAAATAAAGGTATTTAAAAGATAGATCAGTGGAAAAATTGAAATCAGTGTAAGTACGGGTTAAAGAATGATTAACAAAAATGTATTAAGAGACGTTGTACATATTTCTATACATATTTTCGTAATATATTTGTGTTAATAATTCGTTAATTCATATAAAGGTATCAAAAATTATCACAAAACAATTGAAGCAATTTAAAAAGAGGATTTATGCGTGTGTCTCGCTGAGGCTGTATGCGCTTGAAGCAAACTAATTTTTTTATATTCAGGAAGAAGCGCAACTAGTGAGTTGAAATATCTCATACACATCTCGATAAATTTCCTGTATAGTGCTGCTACTATAGAATCATACTGTATGTATATTATATTTAAAATTCCATATTTTATGAATAACATTTAGCATTCTAATGTGACCATATTATTTTAAATTCAAGTAATCTCAAAATTATATTTTAAATTAAAGTTACAAAATTAGATTTTCCTCAGAAATTAGAAAAAAAAATTATAGAAAAACATAGAACTAAACATTCTCAACAGAAAATATAAATTAAAAAGAAAATTATTTAATAAAATTAATTTAATAATGAAAAAAAAACAAATAAGACACATGATGATGATATAATTATTTGTTTAAATTAAAAATAATTTGTTTAAATTAATTTTAATTATTTACCTTTTTTTGTTATATCAACTTTTAATTTTTCCTCCGGCAATGGTATTGATTGCGGTTGTGACGTTGGCTCCGACTGTGTTGTAGCTGGAAAATCCTGTTTTGTACCAGATTCAATAGTTTGTGTTATACGACGCCATATATTATCGAATGAATCTTTTCCCAAATAATCAATATTTCCAGATTCCCAACATTGACGACGCATATGATTTTCAAATTCTTCTTGTTCAGGTGAACGATTTGCACCTAATGTTAATTTGGCAAGAGCACCAGCAATACCACTCTGGAAATTCATAAGACAAAAGAATACTGGTTTTACTACTAAACAGCCATTGTTTGTGTTTAATTTAGAAAGATATTTAAAATGATTTTTTTGGAAATTTAACATAGTTGTAAAGTTTTTACAAATAGGCACGTACGTGATGAATATACAAATGTAACATATAAGCATACGTGTAAAGTGACTAATTATTAACAAATTGGAGATACAAAATAAAGATAATCTATGAAATAATTTATACTCGTGTATGTACATAAATAATGATAACAGATGTGAGTGATAAAGAATTCAAATGAATTTAAAATTTTAGATATGTTAAACGTTACGGAAATTTTAATCGCATGTTCCTGTAAGTCTATAATTTATGTACCTATTGAAAACTGCTTAAATTGCTATAGAAATTGGTTCTTATCAAAGTAGAACCTGACGAACTTAATGTGATTCACCACAGCTCACAGAATGAATGTTACTTAAAGTGATTGATCAAAACTCTTATTATAAAGCAAGATAAGAGATTCGCTTAATTGTAGATTCGTCAGTTGAAAAAAAATTGATTAACTACACTAGAGAAATTATTTAAACATTTTAAGTAAGTAAAAGGAATATTGTTCCACCTATTATGATTATACAAGATATACATTAGATTTTAGATTATTCACGATGTAGGATAAAAAACCACGTCGCGGAAGAATTTTGAAGTGATATACACGTAGTTTGACGTTTATGATTTATTTTTAGAATAAAAATAAACAGGTCAGTAGGAAATTTTAGCAAAATGGGTGTTTTGAAATGAAATTGAAATTTGATTATATATAATATAATTATTTACTATTTCCTCAAAAATTCATAATGCGTGTATATTTTGTATTTATTTTTATCACGAGAGGCGCTCCCTCTGCTTTTACAATCATCAAAAACGGGTGCTGAAAGTGCATTGACATGAACAAAGAAGTTCATATATATTCATTACTTTAAACAAATAGGAGTGTAAGTATTTTGGTATACAGCAACATTGATTATAGTCAAAGTAAGACTGATTGAAAGCTCACGTCAGGACGGTTTTAGATAATTTTCTTTAACTAAAAACGAAACCATTTATTTATTCCGGTCATAATCGGAACCGGTCTTTACTAAGTCTCTCTCTCTCTCGTGTGACCGTTCGAATCAATATTACGTATTGTTTGAACGCTGCGCAGGTGGATGAATCTAGCATAGTCGGGAAATGAGATTCAGAGTTTAAACATAAATTATTTAGAATGTATTTCTCATTTATGAATTATTACTATACACTATTAAATCATAATATAACAAAAACATATTGCAAGCACTTATAAGTACTTAGGTTTGTTTCGTTGCTTAAAATAAACTACTCGTAGCTGCTCTTATATTTTATCAAAAGCACCTACGAGTATTTTATTTAAGCATGGACCCAAACCTAAGTACTTGCGGTTCGTTTTCAGTGAAATTATTTTTATGTATTTATATTTTGAAATTTTATTATTATAATGCATGATAATTTTCAGAATACATGTTTAATAAATATTAATGCATAAAAATAATTTCACGGAAAAATACGATTTTATATTTATGTATTTATAAATTTAATATTGAAATAAGTTACACAAAAAATCCAAAATTCGTCCATGATGATTTTTGAGACTAAATTAATTGTTTATAAATAACCGTTTATAACATAAAACTGTTTATAACACAATTGTATAAAAACATCAAAAAACTGTACACCAAACTTGTATACCGGGTGTTTTTTTTAAACTGAGACGATCAAATATCTCGAAAAATAGCCACTCTACGGAAAAAATGTCCATAATCAAAATTTAATCATACCGCGGGGGAAATACATTAGTGCAAAAAAAAAAGTCCCCGCACCCCCGCTTTGTAGGTGGGGCGGGGGTAACTTTTAAACTAAGATAGGAAGCCATATTTTTTATTGCCGATACGGATTCTACGACTAAAAGTACGTATGATTTGAATAAAATATTTTGTTCGGTTCATGATAGATGGCGTTGCAATCGACGAAATTCAATTTTTTCAATTTCTCCTTCTTAGAACACACGCATTCGATTCTGCAATACGTTTGAAATAAAAAACATCAAGTTTTCATTGGAAATACTCGAAATTCGTCATCAAAACAATTTATTCAGTTTTGTAAATCTAAAATAAGTGTTCAAAATGATGGCCTGAATTTTGTATTTTTGAAATTTAATAATAAAACTTGAAATTAATTTTGAACACTTATTTAGATTTATAAAACTGAATAAATTGTTTTGATGACGAATTTCGAGTATTTCCAATGAAAACTTGATGTTTTTTATTTCAAACGTATTGCAGAATCGAATGCGTGTGTTCTAAGAAGGAGAAATTGAAAAAATTGAATTTCGTCGATTGCAACGCCATCTATCATGAACCGAACAAAATATTTTATTCAAATCATACGTACTTTTAGTCGTAGAATCCGTATCGGCAATAAAAAATATGGCTTCCTATCTTAGTTTAAAAGTTACCCCCGCCCCACCTACAAAGCGGGGGTGCGGGGACTTTTTTTTTTGACTAATGTATTTCCCCCGCGGTATGATTAAATTTTGATTATGGACATTTTTTCCGTAGAGTGGCTATTTTTCGAGATATTTGATCGTCTCAGTTTAAAAAAAACACCCGGTATATTGTATTCAACATATGTATCATTAGTGACAACTACCTGCCTAGCGGCAAATGTCCAATATTAATATACGTTGATCGTGTTGCCCTTTCGGAAACATGAACTAATTTTGATCGCACGACATATTTCGTAAATCATGACATTGATTTTTTTAAATGAAAATAGCTTTGAATTGTATTTACGAACAAGTTTCATACGATTTGACCTAACTTTAAAAAATACAAAATCAGGATAGGAACCAATTGCAAAGTGAAAAAATTTCGTGAAATTTTTAGTGAAAAAATTTCGTAAAACAAAAATAATTTTTTGAAAGGAAAACTGTGCTGGGATGTTCTATCATCACTTCGATTCGCTTTGACAGACATTTGGGTCGCTTTTTTTACGAACAAAATTGTGCTCCATTGCGGTTTTTGAATTACGTTTTGTCTATTGCGATCTCAGCCTGGACTAAATTTGCAAACTATCTCTTTTTTCTATTGAATTTATAGAAATATAATCGAGTAGGCTATCCTCACAATATAAATTGCAAAATAGAATACAATTTTGTTCATAAAAAAAAGAGACACAAATGTCTATGTAAGCGAATCGAAGTGTTGATAGAACATCCCAGCACAGCTCAATGAAAATTATTAAGCCTGTATTCCATTGTGAAAAATTTACTAACAGCAATTTTTTGCTGCCATAACGAAAGAAGAAAGAAAAAGAAAAATTCCATTAGTGTGACAGAGATCGTATTTTTTTTATTTTTTATGTTATAGCAAAACTTTTATGGTTACGTTTTGACAACTTCTGTAACATAACCAAAAAATTTCATTATTTTTTTTATGTTTAGAGTGCGAACATAATTTTATTCGTTTATTCATATGCTATTAAATAATAAATAATTTATTGTAATATAATTAATAATAATAATAATAATTTATTATTATAACGTCTGAAATATTAAAAAAAAAATCTACAAAAAATAACATTTGACCATAAAAATATCGAAATAAAATTTACATGTGTGTGTGAAAAAATTTCGAATCCGTACACAATTTTTATGTCGATGTGTATAAATGTTGCCATAAAAAGTACTCAACTTGATACTTTTTTATAATAAATTATGACAACACACTAAACAAACACATATTTCTTTCCAGTAAAATTTTGCTGACGATGATAGTTATTTCTTTCGCACCACCAGCAAATCTATATTTTTATCCCATTTTCTTTTGCTGACAGTAAATTTTTCACAATGGAATACAGGCTTAAGAAATACTTTATGCGAGAAAAAAATATCGTCTTAGAAAAATTATGTCCTATCGACGATTGGAGCATAAAAATAGTCAATGCAAATCACAAAAGATATGCGTGTATATATTGTTTTTATTTTTTCCACGAGAGGCACTTTCTCTACTTTTACAATCGTCAATCCAGTTTTCATTTTCCAATGGACAAAGCGCTTTACACCGCGATTCAAAATAAGTTAAATATTTCCTGGATATCTATAATTAGGTTTAAAAACCATTTTGCTTTCTATCTCATATATTTTTCGCCTTAAATAGCGACTGAATTCTTTGGTGTTTTAAAAAAAATCAAGTTTTCCTTGACACGAAAGAAATTGATGTGAAATTGATATTTTTTGATATTCTTTGTGTTAGTAAAGAGAGGTAAATATTGAACGAGGGGAAATGTATTATTATGACGTCTTCCGTCGATTGTTTATGTTTTTTATGAAACGGAATATGAACACGTGTTGGTGTAAGCTAAAATTTCAGAAAAAATGATATTTCCAAAAAAACTTTAAAAATTTTCATATATGTACATTTATCAATTTTTTTGATACGATTTAATTCAACATTAATTTTATTCGTATTTTAAGAAAAATAAGAGACACACGAATGCCTACAAAACACATTTTGCTTTGTTTATGTTTATATTTTCGAATTGACGCATACTTTTGTATTGGTGTTAGTTAAAATGGAAGAAAAAATCGACATTTCCATTTTAAAATGTACAGCAAAAAATATTGCTATTTTTTGACACCAAAGAAAATGAAAAGTGATGTAATCAATAAAATAGCAACATTTTTTGCTATTTTTTTGATGTACATCACATTTATTGCCTGGAAAGAATTCGACATCAGTAGTGCAATTACCAAAGATTTTTAACCGGAAGTTTAATTTAATTTTGAATCAAAACCGGACCAGTTCCAAAATCTTTGGTTTCAATCTCTGTAATATAACAAAAGGTTAAAAAATGTAGAAATCAACAAATAAATTTACAACAAGAACTGATAGGAATTGCTTTCAAAAAATTATATTACCCAAAATAAGAGACAATAAAATTTTTAAAAAAAATTAAAGTTGGGCGGATTTTACTCCAGCACTCAATGCCACTAACCCACGGTGCAATACCCACATTCACACTAATTCATTCAACCCATTCACACATGTACAGTATACCATCTGCGCATTGCATAGCTCCATGTCACCCTGTACAGTGACATGGAAGATGGGTCGGCCCATGAGTTCTACATTCCAACAGAGGGTCATAGATGTTTTCAATTTAATCACCTATCGTAGTCGGGAGATGAAAAATCCCTTTTGCATCCCCGCCTTTGTTGGGAATCGAACCCGGTACCTCCCGATCCAAACGTCGCAGCTTTAACCACTGCGCTATTTGGAAGAGACAATAAATCAAGTGATTTATTTTTGAGAAAACTTTGCTGTGGAGTTGAACAATTTAGCACCTCGACAAAATATAAAAGTACATAGTTGGAAAATGATAAATTCTATAATTAACTTAATTGAAACAACTTTAAGGATTTAAATCATATATGCAAACTTATTTTTGTAATTAATTAAGTTTGGCACGATATTAAATCCCATCTGAAAAAGAAGTTGATCTCAGTCTAGCCAAAAGCGAAAATTTTACTAAAATATAAGAAGATTCTTAAATGATGAAAACACAAAACTATGTTATTGTTTTAAAATAAAAATAGGACGAATCAAAAAAATAATTATTAGCACAATTCCTTTTTACGTAAATAACCTGTACGTCACTTATTTTATTTGTAATCAGTTATAATCTCTTTTTTCAGCTCCAAAAAAACAATCTGACAATACTACAAAAAAAATCCAATAAAAATTTTAATTCCAACGAGTTTCAGGATAGCAATGTAATTCCATTGAAATCTTTTTATCTGTGAAATCTTAATATCACAAAGCAGACGGGACCAGAAAAATTACTTTGCCATAGTGAAATGTCGTTAAGATTTTTTGTTTTTAATTCAAATATTATATTCAATATTCAAATACCAATGTAATATAATATAGGAAGCACAAACCAACGTCAATTCGATTTAAAAAAAAATTGGCAGTCCAAACAGTTCCGCGATCTCACATTCTAAAATATTTAAAACACAGCTTAATTGACACAATTTTTTTAATCATTTGGCTGCTCGTTTTTTCATACATAATAGTTCCGTATTAGAAACTTGAATTTTTCATTTTGCACCTCAATTTTAATTTTTAATGATAGAATCATCATATTGTTCAGCCATATTTCAATCTTCTTGGTTCAGCATTTTTATTTTAAAATACTCGTATGTTCGACATCGACTAAAAATGTTGGAATATTCCAAGAAATTACGAAAATTCTACTAAATATTTTGAAAGTGATTGATTTTTACTTCGTTATACCGAATACTCTGTTCAGTAAAATGGAATTTTTATTGTATGGATCTTCACCACGGCCAATCAACCTAGACGTAAATCTTTGCTATACTGAAAATTTCGTTAAATCGGTTATAAAAAGATTTCACTGTATGCCTACATGTAATTTCGAATTTTCGCAAGCTCTGAGTCTGAAATCCTCCCATGTTGAATAGAATACATCTTTTGTAAATAAGAAATATTTAAGCAGCACTATATTGACTGAATCGCAACGAAGTAAAAGAATTACATGTTCGATTTAACATTAACGAGTCAAAACGGAATTTCTTAGTTTTACAGACCAGCCCACAATAGATTTTAATACTGGTAATTAAAATCAAGTTTCTGGTGTAATCTTATCATCACTCACTGACAATAATGTAAGGATTTCAAGGATTGCTGCTGACAAAAGTAACACGTTTTCATAAATAGTTTGTATTGACTGTGTGGACATGATGGTCGTAAAGTTCAACTTATCTTGTTGTATATATATTTAAAATTGCAAAAAATACATATACATACATACTATACAAAAGGATAATAAATTACTTAACTATGGATAATAAAAATTCTCCGAAATTATTCTATACCGTCTTAAAATTTCACATTATTTTGTATATGTAGTTTAGTCTTCTGTGATTCTCTTAAATTTAGATTGGGTCAACATTGGCTGCGGTTATTTCACAGCTAAATTAGCAATGCTAAACAAAAATTGCAACAACAGTATAAACGCGACATGCACAATGCCATTGCTATTACAGCATTGCTGCGTTTTGACGTCTATATCATTGCTAATTTAGCTATTTAATAAACGCAGCCTCTGTTCATTAAATTATTATATTAGCAGCACTTGGGACATGAAATATAAAATTGTGGTCACTTTTACCATTGCTTTATTTAGATATACGGGCCTATGACTACTCTCAATTTGTGCTAATGACATCAAATTAAGTTTTCATATTGGCACTGTAGTAAAGGAAAAATTAATTATGTAAAAAAAAATGTTTATTTAGTTTTATTCATTACATCGGAGAGGAAATTTATGCGGTTCTTTTTCTTAAATCGCATAAATTAAATTTCTCGAATGATAAATTTAATTTATTGTAACAAATATTTTATTATTAAAACTGTACATAATTATGTACATATTACAAAGTACAGACCAAGTATAAATTGAAATAAAATAATAAATCCGCCCTATACTGGTCAATTTTTTCAAATTTCGATTAAGAACAAAAATATTGCACTATCAAATTAACAATAATTTTTGGTTTTATTTACCTGAATTTTAATTTACACGAATTACAAAAACCCACATCTTTACTTCCACTTCCAACATAATTAATTGTACTAAATATTTTCGATCATGTTTCACCTAAAGGCATCATTTTTTTAGAAAGACCTGTATATTTAGATGGCAATGCTTTTACATAATATGCTTTACTACAACTCCGTAGATAGTTGAACAAAGTATCTAACGTGAATTCAGAAAAAATAAATTTTAAACATGCGACGAACTAGACAAAATTTATAAGCACGTTAAAATTTTATTTTTTTTAATATAGTCTGCCAAAATATTTGACGTTTTTGTATACATAAAACTAGCTATATCTGTATTTTAATAAATTAAATAAGAAAATGAAAATCTAAATTTAAAATTATTCATGCGATTCTAAGTTTAGAATTTATAATAAAAACACATTTTTTTCAGTTTTGAATATTATAATAATATCAAAGATTATGAGTATCAAATAAATTTTAACTCGAATTTTAAAAGTAGTCTATATTTTATAATGAATGTACATACAATTATACGTGAGCTTAAATTGAAATAGATTATTGGATGTAATTTTGAATAATTGTGTCGACATATGCATATAAATTTATATATTCGATATCAATATAAAGATAAGGGCGTCGATTTAATGTAAATGTTCTATCCGTCTTTTCTTCTAATCGCATATTATTTTGATGAAAACTCGATACAAAATTCAAATAAATCATATTCCTAATATGGATAATTTGAAATGTATTCAGAGAAATAATAGTATAATAGAAAAAAAGAAAGATTAACATTTTACACAGAATCGGCTCCAATTAGCAAGGCAGCATGAAAAATAATTTCACTGTTAAGTTTGAATGAAACATAAATCAGTTTGCATCGTTTTTATAAGAATCTGGAATATATTGTAAAATTTGGGAAAGTATTCCGCGTCTTGTCGTTTGGTTTCGAAATGTACATTTCAACTTTCCCAAATGTGGGCATTAACATAATGGTTTAGTATATTAAATTGAATGTTAAGTAAAGCTCAATTTACAGCTTAATGATTAAATGTAAATTTTGTGCCCATAAATGGGAAGCTGATCATACATTACCATTGTTTTTTTATTTGTTTTAAATCTATCATTTTGTGGGAACTATTTAATTTTTCCTAATTTGCTGAAAAATAATGTGTAACTTAGAAATTCATTTTTAATTTATTGTTAAAAATTTTGGCACTAGAAAAAAATATATAAGTATACCTATGTATATGCGCTTCTCCCAAAATGGAATAAAATTCTTAAAAATATAATTTATATTTTTCAATTTGTTCTATTTTGAGTTGGGCATATAATCGGTCACTAATATTATCGTTTAAGCTACTACAGCTGTAAGCTTGCGCTTTTCTGTACGCAAAAATATAAATATGGAATGCAATCTAGTATGACATTGTTATTATAAAATTTGAAAATTGCGGCAGTGTTTAATAAAGTTTAATAATCCTGTTATTCAACACATACATTTTATTTTATATATAGCCTGCTCGTTACTTTTGCGTTTTGACATAACGTATGAGTAAAGGTAAAACTAAATTAATTAGTTGGGAATTTAGGTATAAAATTAATTTAACAAAATCAATATTATAAACCATTTTATAAATAGAATGAAAAAGAAAAAATTCAAAGATCTTTTTTATAGTATTATTCAATTTAAATTGAGCTTGAGCCGACATCACTATTACACAATGTGTCATTAAAGACTTGGTCTTTGGCTTTCTGAAAACAAAAGATATTTTTGGTACATTTCGAACATTGTTATTTGTGTTTAATAATGTAAACGATAGCTACTTTAATGACACAATGTATATAAAGCAATAACAAAATTTATTCAATAAACCATAGTTTGCATATAAAAACATCGAAACGTGGCTTAAAATAATGGGACCGACTCAATGTAATCCTCTATCTTTCTTGTCTTCTGGTTTGCTATTATTTCTTTGAAAACTGGATACGCGGATCAGACAATTCATTGAAATAATAAAAGAATAGAAGAAAAGAAACAAATGAATTACATTGAATCGAATCCAATATTCGCAATAAAAATATATCCGGTTTACACTAGTAAATAGAAAATATTATTTCATTTTAGATTCAAGTTATTTCAGAGGATTTAGTAATAAGACAACACAAAATCACACACATACAACACAAACCATGCACTTTATGTCATCAGTAATACCCACCTCATTAGCTGACGTATTATTATCATCCTGATTCACTGGTAATGGGTCACTCACTTCCATAGCATGATTTATAATAATTTTATTTCTATTAATATCATTACCGTGTGCCAAAAATAAAGTTTCTTTGTGAATTGCATTATTAACTTCTACATGTGATATTTCATTTGACAAAATTTGTTCAGAAGGCGGATGGATTAAGGAAGCTTTAGGAGGTGATAATAATATTTTCGTATTATTATCGAGTGAATTATTTGTAATTTTTTCATTATGATCTATAGGAATCCGCTGTTCAGTTAAACAATTGTAGGCAACTTCAAAATTATTATGAATATCTTCAAAACTAAAATCTATTTTTTCATTGTCATTATTCTCTGGAAAGTATTGATTATTTTCAATGTTATAAGGATTATCACTCGTGTTAATTCTATCATAATTTTCCCATGGATCATAATAATAAATTTCATTTTCTATATTACAATTATTAGGCTTAGGATTAGGCAACAACTCAAAAGTCGGAGGAATGTATAGGAATTCAACAGGTTTAGATGATTGATTTTTTTCGGTTGATCCATAACTCGACCTCATTTTATTCTGTGTGGGATATATAATAACAGGATAACACACGCATGCATTTTAGTTAAATAAAGAAAAACTATTAATTATTTACAAAAAAATAATAATTAAATAATATTAATTAACAATAAAAAATAGCTGTGGTTGTAAAATATATAAATAATAACAATATAATATATATGTATATAAGTATATCAATACATAATAATAAATAAGTATAATATGCAAGTTACTACGAAGTTTTTTAGAAATTAATTATGAAACATTATCTTGTAGTTCCTCATTTACAAATATTTTATTTATTGCTTTATACACCTCTTTGCACAAAGAGCTATGTCTAATAAACAGACAATAATATTTAAGGGTGACCAGATTGTCTCATTCAAATAATGTATGGTAGGATTAGTTATACGGAAGTAGCAAAAGTAAATTATTATGCAAGTACCTAATATTTAGGATATAAAAATTCAAGAATAATACATACTACATAATCATATTCAAGAATAATACATACTACATTATATTCAAGAATAACACTACATAATCATATTTTGTACATAATATAGAAAATTTTCAAAAAATGTTTAAATTAATTTGATTTAATTCATTTAATATGCATAGGTGGTAAAAATATACTTCTACATTCCCTTATTGGTCCGATTGAGAAATCACTTAATAAAAGGAATTTTCCTTGGTAATTTTCTTGGGTATAGAAGGGGCTTTTAGCAGCGTCATACCCAGGGCTATCACTCGGTCTATTCCGAGTCTTTGGGTAGACGGGTCAATCAGAGGCTGGATAGTTGAAATACTTAGAGGCAGGATCGTGACAGCTCATCCGGGTGGGGCGTTTGCCGGTAGATACGTGAGCAGAGGTACATCCGCAAGGTGAGGTTTTATCCCCCCCTGGATCCCATCTGGATCCGATGGAACCATAACCAAAAATGAAAAATTTCTAATTACATTGAATTAAAGCAATATTTGCAAATTTTTACATTTTGATAAATGTCATTAGCCCTAAGTGGCTTTTGTCAACTGGCGAACAGTCTTTTAGTTTAACAGTAAAATTGCTAAATACGGCATAAATTATAAAATAATTACGTTAATTATAAAATTTTCAACTACATACATAAATATAAATAATAAACTATTGAACAATTATAATAATATTATGTAAACGATGCCACTACCAATACCTAGAAGAATGATTAATCTGATCACTTTAAAATAATTTTTAGAATGTTATGTCAACCAAAATTTCCGTTACCAATTACTTATATAAAAATGTGTGAACAAAGAATTTTTAGCTTGTGCGATCTTTAAGCAGCAAAAGCGATTATAATTTATTAAAAACAAATCAATTACAAAATTAATTATAATAGGAAAAACAAAGAAGAATATTTAAACTTATCGTGAAAGTAAAAATTGTATTTTTTTCTTTCCGAATTCTTACCTCCTCATTTATACCACTTAATGTTTCAGACTTGCAAAAGAAATTTATTAATTTTTTAACATCATTTTATACTTAAAATTCAAAAAAACTGTTAATTGAATAAGCTGTTATATAATCTCTTGAAAAAAAATTAACTATTTTTTATTATAATTATTTTAAAAATTAAATACTTGTAAGTTTATATAAAACTAATTCCTGTTAAATTATTCAGTTTAAAAGTATAACTTACCATTTCTGGTGATAGATTTGGATGAACGTCATCACAAAATATAGTCCACCACAACTGTAAAAATGTTGAAAGATGTTGATATCCTGATGGAGGTTGCACAGTTTTTGATTGGGGATCAAAATTGAGCAACCATGGCTTGACGTTTCCAATAAAATGTAAAATTTTTAAATTATCACCGAATCTGCCATAAATAAAGAATTTGATGGTCAAAATTAATTGTAGTTTGTGTGTTAACTGTTAAAACTGTGTTAATCCTAATTTTTAAGTAAATCCGAAACATAAATCGTTTAATCGAGAGTACCTATAATCAATACTATTTACATATGTGAATATACTTACTGCTTAAAGGCAGGAATATACGAATAAACTGCTGTTGTTGTTGTATTGTAAATAAAAGGTAAACGTTTCTCAATATCTTTTGTTGCCCAATCGTTAAAATATTGATTTAATAAGCCTTGATCTCCACCATCAAAGCTACCTTTTGTGGTTGCAAAATCTACCAATTTACCAAATGTGTCTAAACTTGGTCGATAAACAAATACTCCAGAATTAAAACAATCTGGCCAACCAACATCGGGAGCGGCTGATAATTCCTCACGTTCGAAGAGTTCATCAGAATTTTGTAAAATCTTTAAAAAAAAAACATAAATGCAATAGTTATAAATAGAATATTTTATGTGTATATGACGAATCTTACTAATGTATCGGCATCTAAAAATACACATTTTTCGTATTGCGTTAATCTCCAACAATGTAGTTTAGTAAATGTTATTCCTAATTCTGGACGTTTTAACAAAGCTAAATGAGCGGCATCTTGCGAGTCTAGCACATTTACTTCTTCAACTAAATTAAAAACTGAACGCAGTTTAAGCCTGAAATAATGCTAAATTAGTACCTATTATTTAATTGGAATTTATTTTTGTATTTATAATTACTTCATTGTTTCGGACACACCGGGTGTTACTAGTACCACTAGTTCGTGAGCTGTGTTAGCTCTTTTTAATGATGATGCAACAACTAACGCTCCTAATGAGTAGGAGTCATTAGTGGCTAATGTGACCCAAGCAAATTCTATAAAAACAAAAAATGATTAATGATTAATTGACCTTTTTGTTCAAATCATGATGATTTTTAACATTATCAAGATTAAATTGGTAAAAAAACAATAGTGTCGTGCAAGATTTTAATTTCGAATTGGAATCCCAATGGAAAATAAATTATAGTTATCCTATCTAGAAATTTTAGGCAAACCACCAATCTTCCTCCAGTCAAGTCGGATCTCATTTTGCTCGATATTAATCTATATTCTCACAAAAATTTTGATGATATACATTCATGTACCGATTTTTTCTTTGCTATAGGAGAAAAGTTATGAATACACATTGTTTCACATAGCTATGTACATACCTAATTCTATCCAGTTTTGTGAGTTTCTTTAAGATGATTTTCTTAAAACTACCCAGGGAGCAGAAATAATTTCAAATACTTTTAAATTACTCGGTTAGCCGGTAATTTAAAATGTATTTCACATAGTACACTTCCTAAAAAATGTTTATCATCCAACTCTTATTGAGCAAATATAGTCAACCACATAGTCTTTGGCTTTCAGTTTTAATAAACTCAAAACGGTTAAATACATAAACACACAAACGGAATACTATTAAGTACTTAACATATCAAACCAATAAAAATATGTTTGTAAAAATTACAACGAAGTTTTTGCACTTTTATTTGTATAAAAAAATTAAAAATAAATTATCTTTATTGACCAAAACATTTTTGGAAACTCGCGTGCCATCTATTGAGATATAAATGTAATATTACATACAATTAATATTAGAGAATGATAGGGTCAGTTATAGAACGGCATAACCTCAAAACAATTTGTAAATTAATTTTTAATATTAATAACCAACGTATTTTGACGGAGTGGAACGGAAGCATTTTGTAACTCAAACTTTGCTGGTGAACATGATTTGAAAAACTTATTCGATGAATGTAAATTACAATGCAGTTATTTAACTTTAACAGTTTACTATACCTTTGCGCCTACCACCATATGGTAGGCGCAGAGGTGTAGTGAACGACTTGGCTTCCTCATATTGTCTAAGACAGTATGAAGACCAAGCTCAGGTTCGACACTAGTGTAGCCCGATTGTTGATTCAGTAAAGGGATAATAATGGCCTTTAACAAAACTGTTATAATAATATTTATGTATATTAGTATGTAAATATGTATTATAAATTTCTTAAATTACTTTACGTTTAACGGAGATTATCTGCAACCTGTGTTATTGTTATTACTTTCTATTTACTATAAACTTTTATACCCGTTTATTTGTAGTGGTTTGTGGAATGGTTTTTTTTACTATCTACATAAAAAAATAACTAAAGATAGTTTCTTCTATAATTTTTAAACAGTTACATTTTTTTTTTTTTTAAAGGACTTGGCATAGACACTTTTACGGTCCATAGCCTTACCTTACATTCACACAACATTCATTCAATCCATTCATTCATCCCATTCACACAAGTACAGTATACCACCTGCGCATTGCATAGCTCCATGTCACCCTGTACAGTGACATGGAATATGGGTCGGCTCATGAGTTCTACATTCCAACAGAGGGTCATAGATGTTTTCAATTTAATCACCGATCGTAATCGGGAGATGAAAAATCCCTTTTGCATCCCCGCCTCTGTTGGGATTCGAATCCGGTACCTCCCGATCCAAACGTCGCAGCTTTAACCACTGCGCTATTTGCTCGGTAAAACCATTACATACAAACTAAACATATTGGGGAGTGATTAGTAAATCCACTCGTAAAAGCTTAACTCGAAAATTTATATTAGTTCTTATGGGAAGTCGAAAAATATAATAATTTTATCAAAAGCACTTATTTCTATCTTACGACTATGATTTAGGCATATATTACATAATAAAGGCGTTGCCACATGACAAAAATATCGGCGAAAGCCTGGGACTTGACTTATTTTTGGCTTAAATTATTGAGAAAATATATGAAATAACTACAATTAGTAATTAAAATCATAAATTTATAATAATATAACAATTTTAATTGAATAATAAGAGTCTTTCTATTCTGTCGGTCCGACAACCGATTTTTTACTTAAATGGTATAAATTTTGTCGGTTCCGAACGCATCATACATATCACCAATATTTATTTTCGTTGTGAGTATAACCTCACTTCGGTGATAATTTTATTTTTTTTACAAACGTAGCTGTTAATCTGCACAATATGTATATTGAAAATTAAAATTGAATATGGTAATAATTTGATAAATTATATAAACTAAATGTCAAAAACTAATGACAAAAAAAAAACAAACAAAAAATTTTGTTGTAAAATGCAGGTTTGATAATATATATTTTACTTGCTGACTATATATGTAGTACCACAAAATAAATACATGTTTCTCAATTTTTTCTTACTAAAACTTATTGCCAGTTGCCACATGTAGTTGTAATTCCGACCGATTCGGTCGAAAATATGGTAACACACGCCACATGAGCAAAACAATAATCCAACCGATTTTTACAACAACAAAACTTTTGTTTTTGTTTTTAACAAAATTATCACCGAAGTGCGGTTATACTCACAACGAAAATAAATATCGCCGATAATTTGTTTCATTGGAAGCGTGCGGAATCGACAAAATGTATACCAACCAACTCGTAAACTTTGAATTTTTTGAAATATAGTGTTTTTGCTAATCGCGTGGTGGTGAGTACTATAATCATGTTTTGAAGAGAAGTCTGTAATTTAATTAATAACAATTAATAAAACTAAATTTGCTTGGTTTGATGTTTATTCATCACTTTACAAAGTACAAATAAAGTCATTGGAAAGTAACCTCGTAAATCGCCTTTTCAGTTGGCGCCTATGAGACATTACCAGTAGCTTCAATTTTGGTTTAGTTTAGTAAGTTGGTTGATTGAGGAACACAGCAATAGTTCCATTCATTCGTTTATTGGTTCATTCCGATTTTTTCTACCAAGCAATATCCTTAAAAATGACGAATATTGTATCTCCTGTGTTTTTTACATTAAATTGGCTTAACATTAATATTTTCACTCAACGAACTTGGTAGAAAAAACACAGTATAAAATAAAAGCAACAATATTTGAAAAATGACAGACGCTCTGTGAATTAAATTGTTCCGATAAACAACTTTAATTAAATAATATTAAATATTTAATATTATTATTTCATAGAAATCTTGCTTGAGAAATTGCATCTAATTCAGGCATGTGACATTAGTTTTTGTATAATCTACGTGTCCAATTCGTTCTACGATTTTTTCAAAAATCACAAAAATAAAATAATTGAAAGAATGAATGACTGATCTAATAAACGGAAGCAATAATCCGCCTTTAGGTATTACGTAACGATACTCTGAAGCAGAACTAAATAATAAGAGAAATATTATCTATCAGTCGGTTACAATGCGCTGAATTTAACTGTTATTCCGTAAGCTGCTAAGAGTTAATTCGAAAATTTCTGATTGAATATTTATATCTAATTGAATATTAATTGTGGATGTAATTTAGGTTAACATAGTAGACTAATTGTGTGAATTGAAAAAATTACAATGGCATTAAATTTATTCGGAATTTATTCATAAAATAGATTACAATATTCCAATTTCTATATTACAAAATATGCGAACCATAATTCAGCGTTCAACAGTTCTCATCTCGAGCATAATTAAGCCGTATTTTCGAAAATTGAAAAAATTATAATTACAACAAATTTAATTCGAAATTAGGATTTAATCAATTTATTCATGATATACATTACAATAAAATCAAAGCCATATAGTCAACAGTAAAGTTTTTTAATCTCAAAAATTTAGAAGATCATGATTAAACGTTATTTTTAAGTTATTTTTCCATCTTCAAAAATGTCTCAATTTATACTAATATGCGATATATAATCGTTTAATTAACTATTCTAATCATGTAGGTCGCCTAAAGGTGAATATAAGATTTCCTTAAATGATACTAATCAAAATTATGCTAATATATTGTTACGTTTTTGCCTTGTCAAATTCAAGGTTCGATCACTGGATTGTGAATAAAACAAACTATGTAAATTCTAGAACACACTAAATTTATTTTATTTCCGATTAAACACTAATTTAATTAATTCACTTATTTAACTTCACAATAATTATTTTACTACACTTTAACAACACTATATTACACTTTAATAACACTTTATTTTACTTTATAAACACTTTCCTTTTAATTACTATTAGCACTCTCACGGTTAAAACACAACTGATTTTCTCCCAAATGTTTGTTGCGTATTTATACCAAATATTCTAACCATTCTAGAAATGTCCAGAATATTCGATTAGTCTAGATAAGTCTAGACACTTCTATACTGTTCTACTTTATAACAATTTTACATTAACGATAGTGTCGCTATTCAAACATAGATGTCGACACGATCGTAACATTACCCCCTACCTAATCCTGATTCGTCCCGAACAGGATCCAACTCACTACCCCTGTAGATCGCTAATCGCTCTATATGCACCACCTTCAACTTTCCTCGCTGCCCTTTCTTGATCCGGTAGACCACATCATTTATTTTGGTGATGATGGTGTACGGCCCTTCCCATGAAGGTTGCAGCTTTGGTGATAAACCCTTCTTCCGTTGTGGGTTGTAAAGCCATACTGACTCTCCTTCTTCGAAACCTTTATTGTTTGCTCGTATGTCATATCGAACCTTCAGCCCGTCACTTGAAACTCGTATCTTCTCTCGTACAAACTGGTGTACCTGGTCGAGTTCTCCTCTCATCTGGTCGACATAATTCTGTCTATCTAAAGCTGATGACGGAACAGCTCCAAACTTTAGATCTCCGGGTAATCGCAGATTATTTCCAAAAAGGATTCTCGCTGGTGTCATTCCCGTTGAGTCATGTACTGCTGATCGATACGCCATCAGGAACATCGGAATATGTCGATCCCAGTTGCGTTGATCATTTTCCACGACCTTTGCTAAATATTTCTCCAACGTCCCGTTGAATCTTTCCACCATACCATCCGACTGTGGATGCAGAGGCGTTGTTCTTGTTTTATTTATACCGAGCAACTGACAGACTTCCTGAAATACAACTGACTCAAAATTTCTTCCTTGGTCTGTGTGAATCTCCATTGGTACTCCAAAACGACTTATCCAATTATTAACCACGGCGTCAGCTATCGTGGTTGCCTCCTGATTGGGTATGGGATACACCTCTGGCCATTTGCTAAAATAGTCCATTATTACTAGCACATATTTGTTACCAACATCCGTAGTCCGGAATGGTCCTGCCACATCCATTGCGATCCTTTCAAACGGCGCTCCAACGTTATATTGCTGCATTGCTCCCCGACTTTTCCGTGCAGGACCTTTTACCGCCGCACATTGATCACATCTTTGGCACCACTCCACTACAGATTGTCTACATCCTGACCAGTAAAAACGTTGACGTATTTTGGCAAGTGTTTTATTAATTCCCAGATGACCCCCACTTGCCCCTCCGTGATACTCCTTCAATATCTCGGCAATTCTAGACTTAGGCACCACTTTTACCAATTGCTTCACATTACCGTCCGAGCTTTCCCATATTCGTTTTAAGCATCCGTTCTCGATTTGGAGGCTATCCCATTGTGCCCAGTAAGCCTTTACCGTGGGACTCTTATCCGCAATTTCACACCAAGTTGGACGATTTCCTGTCTCCTTAAGTTGCATGATTATTGCCAAATCTGGATCTGCTAACTGCTCGTCCCTAACCGTTTCATCCGTCCATTCCTTATCGGGTAGTATTTGCATAAGCCTGATGTCGATAACGTCTTCCTTTGCTTCTATACGCCCGCAGTGCTTACATTCCACTTGACATGGTCGTCTTGACAATGCATCAGCATTTCCATGTGCACTCCCTTTCCGATGTTCGATCTGGTAATGATAGCTCTGTAGTCGCTCAATCCAACGCGCTACCTGTCCTTCTGGGTTCTTGAACTGCAGTAGCCAACGTAATGCTCCATGGTCCGTTCGTATATGAAATTCTTGGCCATAGAGGTACTTATGAAAATGTTTCACACATTCCACTATAGCCAACAATTCCTTACGAGTTACACAATAGTTACGTTCTGGTTTAGATAACACCTTCGAGTAATAAGCTATTACTCTTTCTTGCCCTTCAATTTCTTGCGACAACACCCCTCCGATTCCATCATTACTTGCATCGGTATCAAGAATAAACTTAACACCAGGTATAGGGTATGCCAACAATGGTGCCGTACATAATCGCCTTCTCAACTCATTGAATGACTCCTCTTGCTCGTCATTCCATTCAAATGCCCTGTTCTTCCGGGTCAAATCATGTAAGCTCTTTGCTACATTGGCAAATCCTGGCACAAATCGCCTATAATAAGTGCACAATCCGAGGAAGCTCCGTAATTCCCGTAAATTTTTAGGTCTTGGCCAGTCCTTTACCGCTGATATCTTGTCCTCATCGGTGTGGATTCCATTGGTCGTTACCTTATGCCCCAAAAATTTTACCTCCGTTCTGAATAATGAACACTTCTTCGGATTTAACTTTAAACCGGCTGATTGTAATCGCTTCCATACCTCTGACAAATTTGTTAAGTGTTCTTCGAAATCCTTTCCCATAACTATGATGTCATCCAAATACACGAGGCAAGTCTTCCAGTGCAGTCCCTTTAACACGCGCTCCATAAGTCGTTCAAAAGTTGCCGCGCCATTACATAATCCAAATGGCATCACGTTAAACTGCCATAGCCCATTACCCACACTGAACGCCGTTTTTTCACGATCTTGTTCTTGGACTTCCACCTGCCAATACCCGCTTTGCAGGTCCAATGTTGAAAACATTCTAGCACCTGACAATGTGTCTAACGTGTCATCGATCCTTGGTAATGGGTAGCTATCCTTTTTCGTTACTGAATTTAGCTTTCGGTAATCGACACAAAAGCGCATTTTCCCATCCTTCCTTTGGACTAATACTACTGGTGAACTCCATGGACTGTTTGATGATTCAATCACTCCAGCTGCCTGCATGTCCGTTACCATTCGATCCACCTCTTCTCGTTTTGCTAAAGGTAACCTTCTCGGTGCTTGGCGTATAGGTGTCTCCGTTCCGGTATCAATTCGATGTTTCACCATGTTGGCCCTTCCATTATTATCCGGTGTATTGCAAAATATCGACTTATACTGTTCGAACAGTTGTCGTGCTGAATTTTTCTGGTTCATGGTAAGATCCCCAGTCCATTTCTGCATGAGGTGTTCTACTATTTGCTTTTGTCCTTGAGTATCGGTGTTTCTAATCGGATTTTTCTGCTCACATTTCATTATCGTTGATACCTCTTCACATTTACCAATAACAGTTCCTTTCTTAATTGTTTTTGTCTTTTCCGAGAGATTTAGGGTCCTAATCGGTACCCTACATTCGTTATCTGATTTTACTAACGTCCTCCCTATCATAATTCCTTTGGTTTCGCTTTCTTCTTCACTGGCTTCTACAACCCACAACCTGGGTGGCCCAGAACCTCCCTCCAATCTCCCCCACACAATTGTTTCCGAATTCGGTGGCAGCTTTTCCCGATGTTCTATTATTACCCGCCTAGTAGTTGTTTCCACATCATCCACTCGCAGTGGTAACTCGAAATTATCACAGTCCAATACTCCTCTTCCAACATCCACCACGAAGCCATTCGCCCTCATGAAGTCCATCCCCAAGATGACTTCATCCACTATCTTTGCGACCAGCACTTCGTGTTGGAATTGAGCATTGCCTATCTTAATTCTCACAAGCTTCCTGCCCTTTATGTCTGCGCTCTCTCCTGTGGCTGTACGTAATTTCAACTCATTCGCTGGTAGTACTCTTCCCTTTACTAGATCCTCTCGGACAAACGTGCGCACCGCTCCTGTATCTAGGGTAATAACACAGCTCTTCCCGTCAATACTTCCTTTAATTGTTAAGCTGTCACCGACTCGTCCCAATCTCGAAATAGGGATGGAGGTTATGGGGCAATTGGTTGTGGGAGTCAGCTTCTGCCCCTTTAGGCTGACTCGTTGTAGTTTAACGACTCCTTTCGTTCTTGGCCATCTTCCTTGACCAACGTTCGCTCTCTACTTAATACTCGTCGTTGCATAGGAGATCGCGATCTTGTACGTCTCCATTTTCCTTCTTTACAGTCTCTCGACATATGACCCATTTTGTCACATGTCCAACATTTTATTTTGCTACCACCCTCTCTGTATCTTGGAACCGACCGCTCGACGTTGGTGCTGCTATCCATTTCTACTCGTCGTACCTTAAGCGACGGTTTTATGATAGCCTGCGCAGTCTCATTTATTAAAGCACACGCGATGGTCTCGGCAAAAGTAGCCTTAGGTGATAACATCACTGCTTTACGTGTTTCCGGATCACGTATTCCATCGATGAATGCGTCCATCTTAATCCTCTCCATGTAATCGGGAGATGTATTCACATGTGCCAAATGCACTAGCCGCTCGACTGCTGCGGAATATTCTTGAAGAGTCTCTCCGATCTTTTGACCTCGGCTCTTCAGCTCCATACGATACATCTCTCGCTTATGGTCACTTCCATACTTTCGCTCCAATGCCTTCATTATTTCGTTGTAATTACTACGGTCATACTGCGGAATAGTCTGCAGTGTTTCAGCCGCTTCTCCTTTTAGAGCCACTATTAATGCTGTTCCCCGATTTGCGTCATTCCACCCATTTTGGTTAACCGTTGTCTCAAATTGAAATTTGAAAACCGCAAAAGATGTTGTGCCATCAAATATCGGTGGCTTAAATTTCATTGCTTGAATTGGCTGAGATACTGGTGATGCTGTTCCGTTAACCTCTATACATAGAAGTTTCTTCTCGAAGCCTAGAACTTTCTCTTGTAATTCTTCCATATCTGTTTGTATTTTTCCGTTGCCGTCAATAACTTTCTGCTCCAACCCTTGGATGTCCTTTTGTAATTTTTGTTCAATTTGCTCTACCTCTTCATGTAAATTGATATACATTTCATTGAATTTCTCATCCATTTTGCCATTGATCTCGCCCATCGACTGCTTAATTTCTTTCATTTCCTGATTGGATTGATCAATTTTCTGATTTAATTGATTACTAGATTGTTCTATTTTCAAATTGGATTGTTCCATTCTCATCATAACTGCCATTAACTGCGCTATATCGAAATTTCCAGAAGGTACCGGGACAACCTCCACTACCGCCTCTTTACTTTCTCCATTCTCTTCGTCCCCTTCTGCGTGGTCGGAAAATGTCGATTCATCAAAATTATAACTAGCCGGATCATTACCCTCCAGCTCTAATGCTTGAAGTAATCGTTGCCTCAATACATTTTTCTGGCCGACCGTTGACAAACCACGTCGCTCCAACTCTTCCTTTAAATCGGAAACCTTCAATTCGTCTAGAATCATCTTTTAATTCACAATCCCACCGCTGTCACCAATTGTTACGTTTTTGCCTTGTCAAATTCAAGGTTCGATCACTGGATTGTGAATAAAACAAACTATGTAAATTCTAGAACACACTAAATTTATTTTATTTCCGATTAAACACTAATTTAATTAATTCACTTATTTAACTTCACAATAATTATTTTACTACACTTTAACAACACTATATTACACTTTAATAACACTTTATTTTACTTTATAAACACTTTCCTTTTAATTACTATTAGCACTCTCACGGTTAAAACACAACTGATTTTCTCCCAAATGTTTGTTGCGTATTTATACCAAATATTCTAACCATTCTAGAAATGTCCAGAATATTCGATTAGTCTAGATAAGTCTAGACACTTCTATACTGTTCTACTTTATAACAATTTTACATTAACGATAGTGTCGCTATTCAAACATAGATGTCGACACGATCGTAACAATATGTTATGCTATATTTTCAACTTAATCTGTAATTTTTCTAAATGCATGATTAGTTATGCTATTAAACACTAGGCCGCTACCAAATGCTTAATTAATTTAGCATCCCCGTGAAGTAGCTTTTCGTTTTAGTTATCATTCTATTTGGGTTGGACAATAAAAATTGAATGTTTACAATTGAATTATTTATTATTTCTAATTAATTCATATTATTATCTTTAATAATTAAGTGTCAAATATTTAAGAAATTTGACTCTAGCTTATTGCAAATAATATAAATTAGGTTTGAAATTAGGTTTTATTTCAAACCTTGAAAGTGATAGGTAGCACATTGGAGTTGCGTAAAAAATCAAATTATTGTATATATGTATATAACTAAAACACGATTATTATACTTTTTTGCTGAATTTTTTCAATAGTTTCTGCACAAGCAGCCACGGTCTGAAATAAATATCCTACAAATGGGCACCGTGACTGTTTACATGGCTTAAATTTATTAATCTCCGTTATGGTCCAATTTCCCGAATTATGCGTCGAATCTCGTCTTTGATTTTGTGAATTGCTTACGGATTGATGATGAATTATTTCATAATTAAGCAAAGAAAATAATCTAGGGGCGACAGATTGAGTGCCACGTACACACTCCTCTAGTGCCATAAGTACAACAACAGTCCATATACAGAGTTAAACATAAACTTACTATTCACCTAGACAAAATATTGTTTTAACTTTTCTTTGGGGACTTATTTTACAAAGATAAAGAACGAATAAAAATAAGATTATATTGAACTAGAACTAGAAGCATAATAAATAAAAAAAAAATTGTAATATTTCAACCAAGAAAATAAATAAATATCCCTAGATTCGGATTTTATAAAATAATAATGCATCGCCACCTGTTTCCGAACTGATTGTCATTGCTAATACGTACATATAATATTTAACAAAATTATATAACTTAACAAACCATATTCTTATACATGGATTACCTCAAAAATTACAACACAAATTGTATTGTGAATTACTTTGTTCGTACTTTATGTATTTTGGATGTAGTTTTTCGAACGATTTTGACATTTAATTTAGTTTAGCTAAAGTTGAGATGAAAGTAAAGTAATCGTGTAATGAATATATGGCTTGTAAAGTAATCGTGTCACGGATGTATGGCCTTGTTGAAAACGTGTCAAATTACCATAAAACAATTCGAATCATAAAAAGTTGGTTAATCGAAATTATTAAAAGAATAAAATACGATTTAAATAATAACTTTTCATCCCTAATTTTTTCCATTGTGATCACGGGCCTGTGTGTTTGATGTGGTAGTATCTCGTCAGGTATTGGTAAATCTACTAAAACCGTGGTAAAACAAAGTTGATTAAACAGATCAACGAATTGATTCATTACAAGTACATAATTTAATTATTTTAAAATTTATGTAATTGGTTCAAACCATCATTAATCAAACAAATTCAAATGATGTTCACTCGTGCTATAAATTATATTTGGAACATATTACTAAAATTATGATTAAACCAAACCTGCATTATTAATATACTATAGTCAAGCATAATGACAACTCGAAAACACAATTATGTCATAGATTACGCCTATGACCCACATTTAGAGATATAACAGAGCTGTTCTGAGTTTTAATCTACAAACACAAAAATATAACAGAAAATCACGGTCAAAATAAATATGTATTGTATTTGCAAGTACATTAGTGACGGAGGTAACGACTTTTTATATATGAAAAACATCAATTAATTTAATTAACTATAACGGTGGCCAATTGGAAAATTAGCCAAGCAAGGCTTAGAGGTGTCCTTAAAATTGAGTACTCTGTCCCATGGAAATCAGATGAGCTAAAGAAAAAAAAAATTAGAAATTTAGAAACCTCAGAGCTGACATATTCGTCAACTTATTACTTCTACCAGTCTTAAATTACAAGGTCCTCCTAAAGATATGGACGTTTTACTTTATTTGGTGTCAGTACTAAAGTGTATTTAAGCAAACCTTCATCCGTAATAATAGAATACTATATATGTTTATTGTTATTTGAGCTAAGTAAATATAGACATTTGGGTACCAAAAGTTTAAATTTTAATATGATGCCCATCTTTTCTAGTTATTATATATTAAAGTTTAATGTAGATGATCGTAGGTACTTTCTAGCAAGCAAGCAATTTTTATATGAAAAAATAAATGATTTGCGGTTCAAATAATTGTCTTGAGTGGCGTACTAGTTTTTATTTGAAAACTTTAAACATGTACAGCAATATTTTTGATGCGTATTACGTAACGTGTATGATATACTTTAATTACATAGGAGCTATTAAGCTAAATATAATTGTAGGTGTTGACTTCATCGTTTAAATTGAAAATCCCTATATAATAATACAAATAAAAGTTTATTTACATATACATAGCGACATAAGTCAGTGTTTTAATACACCAATATGGAAATAAGTTTTTTATTAGCAATGTTTCTTGATTAGCTAGTTAGGTCAATTACAGAAATATCTAGATAATGTCATATTTTATTATTTTCCGACCCAAGAAGTAGCGTGTGAGGATTTATCACATCTTATATATTATATAAATTATAAATAGATCGGCTTCTACGATCGCCCATCGACGTGCTATTTTTTAACTTACTAAACTAACTTAACCAGAATATAATTACGATATGTTCTATATTTAAATTTAAAATTGAATTTAAATTTATATTAGGGGTTGTGGTCGTAAAGATTTCGTTTAAAATGAATTTTTATTAATGTAATTAATTTTTATTATTTTGTCATAAATGTGGATAGAACGTGAATCAATATTATAAAAACATAAAGATTATTAATTTTGAAGAGTATATATTTCAATTTGGTTGGTTTAATAAATTTTGATAATAAGCCAAAATATTGTATTACGTTCCAGTTATTTTTATAAATTTAATGTTTATATAACTTTAAATCAAATGAAAATAACTTTTCTGTGATGTAATGATAAGACATCACAACTGTTTAGTCGACAAATAGAAGTGTCATAATAAAAAGTATTTTAAGCCAATTAATGTTATGTATTCGGAAATATTTAGTTTTAGATACATAACCTACACAAACTTGAAATGAACCGGTAAATTTAAGAAGAAAAATAATTGCGAGTTTTTAATTAGTTTGTCTATATGTACTTTCTCGGAATATTCTCATAGAATAATTAAGTATATTTCATTTATAATTTTCAACAGCAATTCCATATGTCCAATTCAAATACGGAATCCGTTGATTTTCAACTATTTGATCATACAGTAATTCCAAATCCATTTTGAAATTACTATGTTTAACACCAAGTTTTCTATTTTTCCCTTTTTTGACAATTTAATAAATTAAAATTATTTATATAGGATAATTATATTGTTCACGTTATAACTAAATAGCAATTTTCACAAATAGTTTCAAATTGCTACCAATCGGGAACTATCAATTCCAATTTATTGGCTAAAGATATACGCTTATTAAGTTTTGTATCCTTGATGAAAATAGATCTTAAAATCTGATTTCAATGATTATAATTTATTTAACAAAAACATAAAACTGCTATTATAAAAAGTAGTGGAATCCTTACATGTACAAAATGTTAAGATGTATTAAGGAAATTTAAAAAATGTCGCATTATACATTATGTATAAACATTATATGTACAAACATACTTCACACATCTATAAATAACACTCTTCGGCTTATTTTATTATACAAAACCTGCATCATTTCTATGTACATACTTATTATTTCCATTTGTTTAACCGTTCATTTGCAAGAGTATATTAAACCACATGGAAATTATAAAATTATTTTAAAGAATGCACACAAAAAAAATCTCGCTCTATTTTTAGACTACTTTTAAACGTCGAATGTCTTTTTATTTTTATCAATAAAAAAGTTATTTTTGATTTTATCGTTTCCACTTTTTCTCTCTTTAACTATCATAACCTTAAAAATAAAAAATGTAATTCTTTTTATTTTCTATCGCAATCGCAAATAAAATTTTGTATTTGAGTTTATACGTAAATTTCGTTTAAACTCGAAATTTCAATGTTACAGAATTCATTTTATTAATTAACTCCCTAAATAACTTATCTAATATTAATGCTTTCAAGGTTATTTGAGGTCATCGCAGTTGTAATCAAAAATTCTTGATTTAAAAAGTAAACGCAAAAATTAAAAAATTTAAACAAAAAAAAATCACTTACTACCCATTTTAAAATTACCAAAACACAATTAAATGTTTATTATAACAAAACAATATATATGCAATAAATATATTTTTATAAAAACAATCCCGAAACATAAATTTTACCAAACCGAACAGTAAAAGAAAACGTACTAAGCAATCAAATTAATTTTATTCGAAACATATCTCAGACTCAGTTGTAAGTTGTAACTTTTAAAAAATTTCTCTATTATTATATTTATTATCTTTCTCTTTACGTAGTTTAAAATACACTACCCACACAATACCAATTTATTTCAGGCCGAAATTCATGAAATAAAAAAGAAAATAAACGAAATTCAACTGCTTTGACTACTGTTTTCCGATTTAAAGAGGTTTTCCGCCTTAAATGATTTTTGACAGATTTTAAAATAAAAATTAGTCACTTTTACTTCAAGTTAACTTCATGCAAACGAAACAATTTTCCATGGGATTACCCGTTCTTCCATTTCTTTAATAATCATTTATTAAACCAAAATCTTCTATATGTTTATTAACAAGTACACCAAACCCAACACAAATCTTAAGGTCCGCTAACATTATCATCGGTAATCATCGCAGAAAGGTAACAAGACTCAATTAACGAAAAAAATGATAGAATTTTGTATATGCTGTGTGCCTCGATCGACTAAGCTAAAGTGAGTTAAGGCAATATATATATAGATGCCTCTAGTATAAAATTCATTATATGTGCCTTAACTTGAACTTGCTTGAACTAATTAAATGCCAAAATCGTACATCGTACTTCTACAACCAAAATGTATAAAGTAGACGATATTTTGTTATAAAGGATTATGTACTCCACATTTTTTATTTACCAATATTCTTTTTATGTATTTGAAATATAATTTTAATAAGACGGATTTTAAAAATAAATAACGACAACGAACAAAGTAATTCACAATACAATTTGTATCAGAGGTAATTCATGTCCAACAATGTAATTGTTTAGGTTATGTTACGTGTTATATGTACATATTGCAGTTTCGAAGTTATATCGCGGTACAGAATACGAATAGCTAAATTTATAAAAAATTTGGTATATCAAATTAAAATTAGTTCATGAGGGAACACATTTAAGTCAGTCAGTCAGTCAGTAATTTACCGAATGAAAAAGTGGAAAATCAGCCTTTTAAATTAACACGAAATCACCCTTTTGTTCACAAATACATTATTATGTGTATTTTATATTTTTATATCAATTTTAAACGAAATATAATTATGTATTTATATCTCATGTAAATTGTTCGTCAGGGAAAAATGAAATATACTCTTGCGAATAATAATATTTCAAATGTCTGGTGAACCAAGTGATATCGGCGGAAATGACATTCAGAGCATAACGTTCAATGAGATGGTCCCCGCAGACCTCAAAAGTTTTAAAAACTTCAGCTAACCTAATGGTATTATGACACTGGCTTTTTTTCCGACTTTTCTAGCGGCTAGAAAAGACAAACTGAGCGAGAAAAAAACTAGTATACAAAATATACACACGTGTGGGTGAATACGACATATTACGTAAAAAAATTGTTATATGTCAAAAAACAAGCGTAGCTCAAATTGTCTAGCAAAAAAAGTGGGCAATTCTAGCAGAAAAGAATTACATTTTGATCCTTTTTTTTTGACATACACACTTTTTATTTGACATCTTCAATAGAGACATTGTAAAAATAAAACTTGATTAAAACTTAAAACTAAAAAATTTCGGTATTTTCAAGCTATAAAAAAATCGTTACCATTTAAAAAATTTGCAAAAGTGGTTGTAATTGGTGCGGGAATTTTAGGACAGCGCAACAGCTTCAACAATTTGGAATGGATGTTATTGTGTTAGAAGCAAGAGATCGTATTAATTACATTGCTGATTTAGGTAGAAGTTTGACCACTCTGATTGAGATAACTAATGTAATGAGAATGAGTGTAATGTACGCTTAGCTCACCGTCAGTTGCATGTTCTTTGGGTTGACGTTAAACAGTTGCATTTAAATCAAATGGAAATGGAATCAAAACTCAAAGAAATGGAAATGAATCCTCCAAGTGATGTATATCTGTCATCAAACGATCGTCAAATTTTAGATTGGCACTTTGCAAATTTATAATTCGCTAATGCCACACCACTAAACACTTTGTCCTTAAAACATTGGGACCAAGATGACGATTTTCAGTTCATTGGCAATCATACAACTGTGCGAAATGGATATTCATGTGTTCCAATCGCGTTAGTAGAGGGATTGGATATTCGCGTTAATACCGCTGTAAAAACAATAAAGTATTTTCCTGGCGGTGTGGAGTTTAATGCGAAAAAATGAAAACCAATAATTCATCAGTAACTTGTAAAGCTGATCTAATCTTATGTACCCTTACGTTAGGCGTACTGAAAATTGCCGTATCTGCATCATCCAATCAATTAAGCACGGTTAAATTTGATCCCCCTCTTCCGGAGTGGAAACAAGCGGCCATTCAACGTTTGGTCATGTTGGTAGTACAACTGCAAGTCGTGGTGAGCTATTTTTATTTTGGAGTATTTCGCAATCATCGGTATTGTTAGTCCTTGTGGCTGGACAGTCCGCGGCAATTATGGAAAACTTATCTGATGATGTAATTGTAGGACGTTGTATTGCCGTACTCAAAGGTATTTTCAAAAATTCGGCAGTACCACAACCAAAATAGACTAGTAACAAGATGGCATGCTGATCCTTGGGCCCGAGGATCTTACAGTTTTGTCTCAGTTGGATCACCAAATAAGTGAAATGTTAAAAGTGGATTAAGGTAAGAAAACACGGTGATTTAAACAACAATTCAAATTTATTACATACACACACTTATTTAAGAAAAAATCAACGTTTATTGCTGTTTTATTTGGCACTGTTTTTTGACTTTTAATTAATTTATGATGGTTTTACTGTAAAAATAATCGACCATTTCCTTATTCTTAATGCCACGTAATGCTATGGTGTTATACTTTCCAAAAGTACCTATTTCGTCATACGATTCTTCCATTTTTGCTAAATTTACACTGTGGCCAATTTTAATCCTCTTGGCGAGTTAAAATTAATTGGGATTGGTGGCTGGTACCCAATTACTCCCATCTTATCTTCCCATCCTGTTATGTAGCTAAATCAAAAACTTGAATGCCACAGATACTTTCATCAGTTATCTAAAACAAACAAATTGATTTTTTAATTGTATAAATTATTAACCTTTTCGAATCGATAAATTAATTGAAATCAATAGTGGATAAGTTCGAACCTGTCGTTCGAAAGAAAGTGGAACTTTCCAAATTATTGTGGGTCCCTAGATAAAAAACATATTGTATTTCGGGCTAGAGCAGTTATTGATTGTAATTCATTATGATTGTAATTAATAAAAAATTAAAAAAGCATGCCCTGATATATATATTTCATATATATATTTCACATTGATATATTAAATGAATTTCTTTATATATTAAATAAAATAGAACATTACAATAATTTTTTCCCCTCATAACCTTTGATTTGACATAATTGAATTTAATTGTTCTACTTTAGAATTAAATTTACTTATCGTGAACATAATTTTGGATTTAATCCATTATAACGGCTGAAGGGTAACGAATTTAAAAGTTACTTCATGTATGAAATTCATGAATGAAAAGTGTGGAAATTGAATAATTTTTCATCTTAAAATGAACGAAAACATATTGTTCCTTGTACTCAGGTACATGAAAAAGTGTCTTTGGGCCTAATTTATAAGTTATTACAAATCTAAGACCAAAAAATGCAAAAAAAAAGTGTTTTCATATGATTTGTATGGAGCGATTTTTGTTTGTTATTACTCGACACATACATATGCTATAAAAGACTAATCAGGCCATTAATACATAGGCATTGAGTCGTAATTGCGACATAGCGCGATTATGTAAGCAAGTACGAGATACAATTTTTTCGAAAAAAAGGAGTTGCTCGATATGTTCATTTTCGGACACATATTTTGTTTTGGTTTTTATTTTGTTTACAAATATTTTGTGGTTATGTCAAATTGGCGCGCTTGAAAATTGTTTGTGTTTTAAATCAAAATTATTTGTTTTAAACAAAAAAAAAAATGAATTAAAATAAAATAAATAAAAATAAAATTATTTTGTGTATTTAAACCTTTATTTGAAAGTAAGTAATCTTTAGGTGTTTTAACAGTATAACCAAGCTAATTTGACATACCATAATTCTATTTACAGAAAAACATTGTAATGGATCCTGTTGTTGAATTCATTCAGCCTTGGCAAAATCGGGATGGTCTTCCATAAAACTAATAATTTTATTTAGTTGCTGTCCATTTGTTCGGTTTGCCCTAAATAATAGTTTTTGTAAACAAAATAAAAATTATATTAATTATTTGTTTATATTAAAAATACAAAATAAAGTATTAAATTATGATTAGTATAAACACATATACCCAAATATATTTTAATTTTATGTAATAGATTGGAAAATACTTTTTTATTATTTTTATTAAAAAAATTGTAATCACTTCTTCAACAACACTTAAACGATTTTGGACAATTAAATCGTTTTTCGCAAAATCACCACACCACTATGGTTGTCGCACTTTTCAAAATGGAATGAACATAGCAATAAATCAAACTATTAAATTCATATTTAATAGTAATTTATTAATAAAAAATCATATGTTCGGCTATTGATGAATTACTACTAAATGTCTAAAAACATTATTTGAACAGTTAATTTTGACAAATTTTCCTTAAAAACAATCATTTCAACCATTACGAGTTGCTTGTCGTACTCAAAAACTTGTACGAGTAAAACAACAACAACATGTCGCAATTACGAGAACTCGAAATGTCTTACATATAGCCTGTCCGAATTCATTCTTAATCGACTAAACTAAAAATATTCGTGAAGTTCTACTCAAATAATTATAGATGTCACTAAATTAAGAATGTGTAGCGTCCGAATTCATTATATTCTAGTTTCTAAAGAATCTGTCAAATAAATTAGAATAAATAAATTAATTAAGAATGAATTCGGACAGCTCATAATCGCGTTTGGTCCTAATTTCGAAAACTCGTAACTCGTAATGCTTACATAATCGACCCCCTTGATAGAAATTTTATGATTAGCTAACTTCATTTCGAGCGGTCAGAAATCATTATACTTTTTAGCTATTATACCATAGACAATAATCGAAACGAAAAGGTATGTTATGCATATTTTATTTATTTGGATCATAATCATGTTCATCATTTAAATTTTTCCAATTGTTTACTGTTACGAACATTTCTTTCGACAAACGATCGGCTATTTGGCTCGTTAAAAACAAAACAAAAAAAAGATTATATATGTATTATGTTTAGTTATTTTTGCTTTGTGTAATTTTTGGTAACGCCTTTTTACTATCGATCTTTATGCTTTTTTGTATAGAAAAATTTCTACTTATACAAAACTAGAATGATAGAAAGAGCCATATGAAAATTATTATACTGTCTTGCAAAATTACCCCAACAAAACTTAAAAAATTATAATTTTTTTTCTTGGTATATTTCGTTCACATAAAATCATCATCTAATGTTATTGTCTATGATTATACTATCTAAGTCTTCATTTACATGGTACATACGTTGTTTTCGTCGTTGTTTTCGAGTGTTGTTTTCGACTTATCGTGGACAACAACAAAAACTTAACTGATCGCTCTTCGGTTTTAGCATCCATATTGTATATACATAATAGTATGACTAGTCTTTGCACAGTTGACTGCAATTTCTTGCTCAATTAAGTCTTCATTTACATGGTTGTTTTCGTCGTTGTTTTCGAGTATTGTTTTCGACTTATCGTGAGCAACAACAAAAACTTAACTGATCGCTTTTCGGTTGTAGCATCCATGTTTGTTGTGATGTCAATATGCAATTGAATAATATTTGCGACACTGACAGATTGCAATAATAAACAAAAAAATATCGATGTATCGATAAGTTACATTTAGTTATTAAATTAAACTACCAAAAAGAATTAAATATATATATTAAAATCAATTTTTATTATTAAATATATAAATTTAAATTCATAATTGTAATAAATATAAAAAAAATTAAAAATATATTTAAACAATCGAAAACAACCAAAAAGATGAAGCCGAAATGTGTTGAACACAGTTAAATCTTTTTGCCCCACACGCAATAGTATGTGTCGTATATGTATACGAAAAAACAAATATCGTATATAGGAGAAATAATATAAAAATTGTAACCCATACTAATTGAATTCATTATTTTATATCAGCGAGAATATTCGGTTTTTACGAAAGATGAAAAACATAATCAAAAAAAACAAAATTACAACAACACAAACTATTTATTTTATAAAATTAAATTCTATTTCGTGAATATTTTTGTGAACATAAAATTTTCAAAATAAATGCTCCAAGGTCAAAGCTCAAAATAAATAAATAAAAACGCCGCAATAATTATTATTAAATCAAATTAAATTAATTTTATTGGTTTTATTATTATATTTAAATTATAAGCACAATGATATACATAATTTAAATTTAAATTAAAAAAAAACAAACAAAAACTGAAATCTAAAAATTTTATAACCAAAAAAAAAATTAAAATTTTCCACAAAAAAAAATTATATTTTGACAACAACCCACATGTAACAGTGTTGGTGTCGTGGATTTACACGAAGCAAAATAAATTGTATTAATTTTCATAGTAACTACTACACTCGCATGTGGGGCAATTTGTAGTGGGATCTGTGATCGATTCATTATGTTTTGGCTTGTATTATAGACGGTTTTGATGGGGGACATATTTCTGTTGTTTTCGAGTGTTGTTTTGGGTACACTGTCAATGTACATATTCAATATTTTTACGGTGTAAACGATCAATTTTTCTATGGGAAAAACAACAACAAAAACTAAAACTGAAAAACAACACTCGAAAACAACCATGTAAATGAAGACTAGGTGTAAAAACAGTGAGCATTGCCACATGCAGTTGTATATCCGACCGATTCGGTAGGAAATATGGTAATACACGCGACATGAGCAAAACAATAATCCGACCGATTTTTACAATAACAAAATTTTTTGTTTTGTTCGTTTTTTTGTCATGAGTTTTTAATATTTAGTTTATATAATTTATCAAATTATTACCATATTCATTTTTAATTTTCAATATATTGTACAGATTGACAGCTACGTTTGTAAACAAAAAAAAATTATCACCGAAGTGAGGTTATATTCACAACGAAAATAACCGACAAAATGTATACCATAAGTAAAAAATTGATTGTCGGACCGACAGAAATAGAAAACACTTATTATTTAATTAAAATTGTTATATTATTATAAATTTATGATTTTAATTACTAATTGTAGATATTTCATATATTTTCTCAATAATTTAAGCCAAAAATATGCAATCATTTAATCATATATGAAAAAATCGGTCCCAGGCCTTTGCCGATATTTTTGTCATGTGGCAACGCCTTAAATGAAATAAAACTTTATTTTTTAACGTGCTTCGAGAAGTGTGACATCGTACAATAAATAAATTGGCATACGGATTTCCGTTTCCTTTCTGTTGCGAAAAACATGATGTTTCTATGGAAAGAAAGTATGGAAATGGTTGTGGTTGTCTATCCTCATCTTCTAACGAAAGCAAACAATATAAAACACAATTAATATATTTAAAGTAATATATACTCAAAATATACATGAATGGGTTTTTTGCTAAATTTGGAGTACGAAAAGTAGTACGAAAATAGCTCTTTTGTCGCACTTTCGACAATTTGCATTTTGGGTGACCATTAGACCGTCGCCGATTTCATTACGAAATGGAAAACAAACAAACATGTTTTTTTAATTAACATTAACCATGAAGGGATGGTTGAAATATCAATGGCGTTATCAACAAGTGTTTGGTCTAACACCGTAAATAGTATAATAGCAAAAAAGTAAAATAGTATTTTACTAGCCGGTGTAAAACCGAAGTTCGATAGTATAATGGTAAATTAGATAGATAGTAGTAGTAGATTAGATTAGATAGTATAATACAAAAATTTTACATTACCAGTCGTCAAATACTATCCCATAAAAATCGAAAATTTTCTAATCGAAAGGTTTCAAAGTCATACTATTTTGTCCCTCTATCGTGGAAAATTCCGAAACACGGACGAAATTCTAGGTGCGTTTTTTTATAAACAGAACATCAAGTTCTATAAGAACATCGGGAATAATACTGGGAAATTGTATTTAGTTTAACCAATATATTTAATTTACTTTCTATTTATTTGAATAAATTTCAACTTCTAACTATATTTTTTGACGTCTATTGTGAAATAATACAGGTATCAAGCATAAAACAATGAAAAATATTTGTTTAAAATATTTCCTTTTAAAATTTCCCTTTTGTTTCGAGTTCGTGTACTATGAATTTATCGCGAACCTGAAAAAAACCAATGTTTTATCCAACACATTAAAAAATAAAGTTAAATTTTATTTTATTTCGATAATAGTGAATTAAAATGTGTAGTTTAACATTAAATGTATCTTATTTATTGATAAAAAATTAAATTCATTTGGATTTTACTGAAAAAATGAGAAAATTTTTATCCAGAACTTCATTCCAATAAGAAAATTGGCCCCTCTGGTCGGGGGGCACTCATGTGTCTCGTAAATTAAAATTGCACGAACATGTTTCCCAAGAATACCACCACAGTATCCTTTGCTTGTCGTAGGAGACCCGCATCCGTAAAAAAAATATAGTGTTTATAAAGTCAACAAAACGAAAAATGGATACCGCCAAAACAACACCGGACCTCCGCTCAAGTACCCGGACACGAGATTTAGGATCGGCACGTGGAACGTGCAATCACTTAGAAAACCACGAGCGTTAGAGGGCCTAATCACGTGCATGAAGGAGTATCGGATGGAACTCGTTGCTCTTCAAGAAACTCGCTGGCCTAAAAGTGGTGACCATGTGTCTCAGGGCTATACGTTGTTCTACAGTGGAGATGACCTCGGAAATTTTGGAGCTGGATTTCTTCTTGGGCCGCAAGTAAAGAACGCTGTTTTGGATTTCCAAGCAGTCAATAACTGATTGAGTAAGCTTGGCTTGCGAATGAAGTTAGCCAACCTGTCGATAATTTGTGTACATGCGCCCACAGAAGTCAGCCAGCCCCAAGATAAAGACTCATTTTACAATGACTTGGACGATCTGATGGGATCTATACCCGAACACGATGTTAAAATGGTAATTGGAGACTTTAATGCTAGAGCTGCAGAAATCAGACCGACTTGTGTGAAAACATAGATCCGTACTCCCGACACGAAACTGCGACCGATAATGGTGAGAGAATGATGTACTTTGCGGTTGATCATGATCTTAGAGTAGCAAGCACATTCTTCCCTCACAAACACATACATCTAGAGACATGGACACATCCTCGCGGAACTTCCCTCAGCCAAATTGACCATGTGTTAGTTTCTAAGGGACGGGCTCAGGTTGTGTAGGATGTGAGAACTTATCGGTCAGCAACCAAATACGTAGGCAGCGATCATCATTTGGTCGCTGCAAAGCTACGATGGAAGTTTTCGTACAAATGTGAGAACACAGCGAAACGCATGGTACGTTTCGACTGTGAAGGTCTGATAAATGAAGATCGAAAGAAATGATATCAGGATCTTATCAGCGAAAACATTAATAAAGCTAATTACCAGTCTGACTGCGTGAACTCTGTCTGGGAGGTACTGAAAACTTCGGTTGTCAGTGCTGCTCAACAGACTTTAGGTATAGTGAAAGTCAGACCCAAGAATGATTGGTTGGATGACGACTGTCGTCCTGCAGTTGAGCAACAAAATATAGCCCATAATGAAGTGCAACAACGGCTCACAATTATCGCGGTATAGCTCTCCTTTGCACAGCATACAAGTTACTGTCATACATTGTATTGGATAGAATCACTCCTCTAGCGGAGGGCTGGGTTGGTGACTATAAAGGAGGATTTCGTCCGAATCGATCAGTCACCGATCAGTTTTTTTCGGTGCGGATGATTCTATCTAAATATTATGAGACATCCATCCCCATACATCAGGTGTTCCTGAATTTCCGGCAGGCCTATGACTCGATCAATCGAGAGAGTTTGTGGTCTGCCCTGGAATACTTAGGAATGCCAACAAAACTGGTACGACTATGTAGGATGACAGTGACGCAGTCTCAATGCTGTTTTAAAGTTGAGAACAGGCTATCGACAATTTTTGTAGTTAACTCGGGTGTTCGGCAGGGAGATGCTCTGTCCCCGATACTCTTTAATCTCATGTTGGAGTACGTCTTTCGTAAAACTGAAACACCGCAGCGTAACATCTTATATCGCCAGTACAATCAGGTGCTTGTAGAGTTCTCAGCTTCAGTTGGACTTCAGATCAATGAGTCCAAAACGAAATACCTGATCTCTGGTTTTAGGGACAATGGCACACCAGATTTTAGTAGTGGCCACCACACGTTTGAGGGAGTGAGGAGGATTAAATATTTGGGTTCTCTTATCACTCACGATAACAGTGTGGGTGAGGATATTAAAGTGCAGCTGGCAGCTGGCAGTGGTCCTTTGTATCCTCTAAGGCCACTGCTAAAATCTAAACACTTATCAAGTGCCGTGAAGCTGAAGCTTTACAAAGCGTTGATCACACCCGTTGTTATGTTTGGATGTGAAAGTTGGGCGCTGACGGATGAGTACGAGAGATGGCTCCTAACATTTGAGAGAAGAGTCATGCGTGTATACCGTGCATACCGAGCTCTGTACAATATCGAGATCAGAGATCTGATGAAGATCCCCGATATGGTACATGAAGTAAGATCTCAGCGAGTACGCTGGCTCGGGCACGTTCTGCGTGCTGATCCAGAACGAATTGTGCAGCGATCTCTGAAAGGAGAGCCACCATATGGTAGGCGCAGAGGTCGTTGCAGGCGACTATGGCTCCACGGTGTAGAGAACGACTTGGCCTCTTCAGATTGTCTTAGACAGTATGAAGACCATCCTCGGGATCGAAACCGCTGGATCCAAATTGTTGACTCAGTAAGGGGCCAGTAATGGCCTTTAAAACTGTTTTAATTAATTTGAATTGAAAAACACGACTAATGTTTTTTTTAAGTTCTCGATAATATCGTAGTACACGAACTAGAAAAAAAGGGAAATTTTATAAGGAAATATTTTAAACAAATATTTTTCATTGTATTTAGCTTGATACCTGTATTATTTGACAGAAAACGTCAAAAAATATTGAAGTTGAAATTTATTAAATGAAATAGAACTTAAAAAATATATTGGTTAAATTAATATGTAGATGTACTCACATTTTTTTAAATAATTTTCCATTGCAACTCCGTAAAATCGAATAAATCTCCTAAAACAGAATTTTTGTCTGGGGGTTATTAACAGAACTTAAAGTTCTAGATACATTGGGAAAATACTGGGAACCCGAATTAAAATTAAAGCTGCGTTTATTTATTAACAGTCGTGTTTTTTTATACAAAAATTTTCGAGTTAGAATGAAGTTGGTGGATAAGAATTTTCTCGTTTTATCAGTAAAATACAGTTGAATAATGTACTTTAAATCAATAAATATGATACATTCAATGTTAAACTAGATATTTTAATTCAATATTATCAACATAAAATTAAATTTAACTTTATTTTTCAATGTTCTCTATAAAACAATATTTTTTTCAAGTTCTCCATAAAATCATACATAGTACACGAATACAAAAAAAGGGAAATTATAAAAGGAAATATTTTAAACAAATATTTTTCATTGTATTTAGCTTAATACTGTATTATTTGACAATAAACATGAAAAAATATTGTTAGAAGCTGTAATTATTCAAGATAAATAGAAATTAAATAAAATATATTGGTTAAATTAAATAAAATTTCCTTAAAATAAAGATAAAGACTCATTTTACAATGACTTGAACGATCTGATGAGATCTATATGCGAACACGATGTTAGAATGGTAATTAGGGACTTTAATGCTAGAGCTGGCAGAAATCAGACCGACTTGTGTGAAAATATAGGTCCGTACTCCCAACACGAAACTGCGACCGATAATGGTGAGAAAATGATGTACTTTGCAATTGGTCATGATCTTAAAGTAGCAAGCACGTTCTTCCCTCACAAACACATACATCTAGAGACATGGACACATCCTCGCGGAACTTCCCGCAGCCAAATTGACCATGTGTTAGTTTCTAAATGACGGGCTCAGGCTGTGCAGGATGTGAGAACTTATCGGTCAGCAACCAAAAACGTAGGCGGCGATCATTATTTGGTCGCTACTAAAGCTACGATGGAAGTTTTCGTACAAGTGTGGGAACACAGCAAATCGCATGGTACGTTTCGACTGTGAAGGTCTGATAAATGAAGATCAAAAGAAACGATATTAGGATCTTGTCAGCGAAAACATTAATAAAGCTAATTACCAGTCTGACTTCGTGAACTCTGTCTGGGAGGTACTGAAAACTTCGGTTGTCCATGCTGCTCAGCAGACTTTAGGTATAGTGAAAGTCAAACCCAAGAATGATTGGTTTGATGACGTGTGTCGTCTTTCAGTTGAGCAACAAAATATAGCCCATAATGAAGTGCAACAACGGCTCACAATTGCGAGGAAAAACAAGGCTGCTCTTGCAAGAAGGGCAGCTAAGCGGGTTTGGAGACGGTAGAAGCGAGAATGGTGGAAGGCCGAGGTTCTGAAAGTACAACAACTCAGCAATGAGCGCAGTTCGCGTAATTTTTTTAAAGGGATTACTGGAGTGCAACATACTTTCAGGCCTACGTCAACCGCCATTCGGGACCGGGATGGAAACCTCTGTGTCAACATCGACGCAGTACTTGACGCATGGAGCGGACACTTTACTGACCTGCTTGATGTTCATCATGCGTCACAGACTGTTGTTGAGCCACCTCTAATACAGACTGCGGAGATTTGCACTGAAGAGCCATCACATGAGGAATTCACTAAAACCATACAGAGATTGAAATGAAACCGCTCACCTGGAGTGGACTACATTAATTCGGCGCTCTTGATATTTGGAGAGGATACTTTGTGGAACTGTCTTTTCGACCTTATTCGATTAGTATGGAGAACCGAAGTTATGCCTGACGAATGGAAAGTGGCCGCGATGTGCCCCATCTTCAAGAAGGGAGACCGTTTGAAGTGTGAGAATTATCGCGGTGTAGCTTGCCTTTGCACATGATACAAGTTACTGTCATGATACATTATATTGGATAGAATCACTCCTCCAGCGGAGGGCTTGGTTGGTGGCTATCAAGGAGGATTTCATCCGAATCAATCAGTCATTGATCAGGTCCCCATCCATCCCCGTTCATCAGGTGTTCCTGGATTTCCTGCAGGCGTAGGACTCGATCAATCGAGAGAGTTTGTGGTCTGCCCTGGAATACCTAGGAATCCCAACAAAATTAAGACGACTGTGACGAAGTCTCAATGCTGTGTTAAATTTGAGAACAGGCTATCGACAATTTTTGTAGTTAACTCGGGTATTCGGCAGGGAGATACTCTGTCCCCGATACTCTTTAATCTCATGTTGGAGTACATCATTCGTAAAACTGACACACCTCAGCGCAACATTTTATATCGCCAGTCTAATCAGTTGCTTACATATGCAGATGACATATGAGTGATTGGACTGAATAGCAACGGAGTGAAAGAAATACTTGATCCGCTTGTAGAGTTTTCAGCTTCAGTTGGACCTCAGATCAATGAGTCCAAAACAAAATACATGATCTCTGGTTATAGGGACAGTGGCACAGCAGATTTTAGTAGTGGGCACCACACGTTTGAGGGAGTGAGGAGATGGAAAAATATTTGGGTTCTCTTATCACTCACGATAACAGTGTGGGTGAGGATATTAAAGTACGGCTGGCAGTTGGCCGTATCTTTGTATCCTCTAAGGCCACTGCTAAAATCTAAACACTTATCAAGTGTCGTGAGGAAGAAGCTTTACAAAGCGTTGATCAGGCCCATTGTTATGTTACGATGTGAAAGTTGGGCGCTGACGAATGAGTGCGAGAGATGGCTCCTTACATTTGAGAGAAGAGTCATGCGTGTGATTTACGGCCCAAAAAGCGAAATACATGGCACATACCGAGCTCTGTACAATATCGAGATCAGAGATCTGAAGAACGAATTGTGCAGCGATCTCTGAAAGGAGAGCCACAATATGGTAGGTCGTTGCAGACGACGATGGCACCACGATGTAGAAAACGACTTGGCTTCTTCAGATTGCCTTAGACAGTATGAAGACCATGCTCAGGAGCTCAGGAGCTCACCATGCTCACCGTTGGAGTCAAATAGTTGACTCAGTAAGGAGCCAGTAATGGCCTTTAAAAACTGATAATTATTATTATTATTCCCGATGTTCTATATAGGACTTGTTCATTGTACACGAAGTTCTGTTAATAAAAAAACGCAGCAAAAATAACTTCAAGTCCTACATAGAACATCGGGAATAATACTGGGATACTTAATTTAATTTAGTTTTTCGCCATTTTTATGGTAAAGTAATATTTCGTTTTGTAATATAGAACACTTTTTGGTGTATATATTATGACTATATTTATTTTATATTTGTATTCTATATGTCTATATTTTTGATAGATATGTAGTATACTGAAATATTATAATAAAGTATTATACTACCAACTTCGCGTTTCCATCGTCGTAGTATATTAGTATAATACTATTAAACTAGTATAATATCACGATGGAAACGCGGTATATTATACTACGACGATGGAAACGCGAAGTTGGTATGTAGTTACTTTATTATAATATTTCAGTATACTATCTATCAAAAATATAGTATGTATCAAATTATATCTTTAACAATATATTTCATGACATTGTACTTTTTTATTACAATTTCGATTCCTTCAAAGTTTTTTTTGGGGTATTTTGATATAGCTATACGTTTTTGATTTACATACATAGTTATTGTGATTTGGTTATTATAATGAAATTTGTATAAAACTTTAAAATACATATTTCAACATTCAAACATAATTATACAGCTATTTGATTGAAACCCGACTATGAATGATCACAAATCACATATAAACGTATATGTGATTTGTGATGAATGATAGTATAAAAGTATTATACTATTATGCTATTCACTATTATACTATTATGCTATTGACGATGGAAACTAAATTGTACACCAAAAAATGTTCTAATGCGCGATTTACACGTTCCAACAATGTTGGCCAACAAAAAATGAAGAGATTAGTATATCGCGAAATTTATTTGAAAGACAAGAACAAACATATAAACAAACAAAATTTTGTTAGACTTATTTTCTTTTTTTTTTAAATTTGTTTCCATAAAAATAAAATTTGTTGCTATAAAATACACCCGACCCGAGTATATTTTATAGCAACAAACACAATTAAAATGGCGATTTTTTTTATTGTCAAATATTTATAGCGCAAAATCAATAAATAAACCGAAATAGCCATGAGCGGCAAGGATTTCACTGTTTATTCATTGTTTTCGTTTTAGAAAAAGAAATATAGCTACAAGAAAGAGCGTTGTGCACCAAAATTACCCGTCAAAAGTTTTATTGTAATTTGACACCGACAAAAAATTATAGCACGACGCCATTTTTGTATTATGCGTATCTCTTTTTATCGCATACACATTTTTTCTATTGCGTGTAGCTCTGAATGTCTACAAAAAATGTTGGAAAAAAATTGTTGGAACGTGTAAATCGCGCATATATTACAAAACGAAATATTACTTTACCAAAAAAATGGCGAAAAATTAAATTGCATCAGTGTGTGCGAGAGATATTTATTATCCATACAAAATTTTTATGTAGATTTATTGCAATACTGCCATAAAAAATACTTGACTACCTATTTTTTACAGTAATTTATGTCTATGTATTACTAACACACAATTATTTGTCCAGTATTTTTAACTGGAAATGTTTTTGCTTTCTCTCACACATCAAGCGAATCTGTATTTTTTCCCATTCGAGTAAACTTTTCGTAATGGAAATCAGGCTTAACGTGCGTTTTTTTATTAAATCATTTTCGAGGTGCATTTACTTGTTAATGTTAATCTACATATTTTTATTAAATATGTATTAAATATTTTAATGTAAAATTTAACTTTATTTTTCGACGTACTAATGTTTTTTCATATTCTCGATAAAATCATAGTTCACGAACTCGAAAAAAGGGGAATTTTTTTATCGAGTACATCGAAAAATAAAGTTCAATTTGATTGAATACGTAATTAACGATATTTCTTTTTTTATTTTGTAAATAAATTTAAACAATTAAAGAAAAAAATGCAATTGTTCTAATTTTATTCTTTTGGATGTTATTTGAAATTTAATTCATTTTGTTTAACCCGGGGTCTACACTATGCAAATATGCTGATATTTTCTCTCATGAAATTAAATTTACCAATGTATGTGTAAGTATATTATACATATTTTGACATTCTCAGCAAATTATCAGGAGGCTATTTCACGAAAAAATTATCATGAAATTTTCACAAAATGTCACTATGGTTTTCATTTTTTTCATAGCTGCATAAAAAAAATATTCACGATTTTAAAAACCTACTAATTTTCTGACAGTAGTCACCGAATTTTATTTGACATTCGAAGAAATTATCATGAGAGTAAATGCCCAGTTATGATAATTTTTTAACAAATATTTAACAATACATTGAAAAAAACACATACAAACATAAATTATCATGAGAGAAAATATCAGCAAATTTGCATAGTGTAGACCCCGGGTAAAACCCATAAACAAAAATGGTGAACTATAATTTTGCAATATCAATATAAATCGCTACAAAATATTTGTAAACAAAATAAAAACAACAGCACAATTCAAACAGTTTGAATCGGGCAATCGGGCGAGCGTTTTGTCTAAAAATATATATCTCATATTTACTTGCATACTCGCGTTATGTCGCAATTGCGAAATTGTGAACTAGAAGTTCTCGAAACTTGTAAAGGTTGATTTATATTATCCGTTCAGTTCCTTAGTACACGTACCGGCACAGACATTGAGTATTTAGTATTTATATTAACCGCACGTTTCTGTACAGACAATGTCACTATACTATAGGCCTTGGCCCTTTAAAGGTGCTATTCCACTTGACTGAATTGACTGATAGTAAAACTAAAGGAAGATAAAAATATAGATTTGCTTGTAAGCGAATGAAACAAAAACCCTTCTCAGTCAAGAAATATTTGTGTCTGTAGTAGTGTGACTGCCATAAAAAGTATCAAATTGAGAACATTTTATGGCAGTCACACTAACACCCATGCATAAAATTAGTATATGATGAGAAATATTTTTCGCACACTATGGTTATAACTATGGTTATAATAATAACAATGATTATTATTGTTTTATAGCGAAGTGTCATTTTTCATTTCGTGATAATTTCATTTCTCCTTAAAACTTTGCTATAAAAAATTTAAGATACAAAAACACATAACGTTTTTAGGAAGAGATTTTTTTAATTTTTACGGAAAATATACTAAAAAATAAAATTCTGATATGAGTAATTAATAATATTTAATTTTTAGATAATTTTGAGATGTAAAACTATCCGACTTATTAGTAAAATTAATTTTTTTTACATAATTTGGTTATGATTTTGTGAGCTATCAAAATTTCTCCTTAAAATTTTGCCATAAAAAAAATAAAAAAATAAAAACTTGTCTTTGTCTATTACATAGCTTTTTTGACTTTTTTCTCTTTTCCGCTTTTTTTACTATCAGTCAATTCAGTCAAGTGGAATAGCACCTTTACACAAGTAAAAAAAAATCAACTCATTAGTACATATGCGTATAGGCCGATTCGGTTCTTTTTTTTTATTTGTAACAATGAAATTTACTACATATGGGATTTTCTATAGGTAGATTTGGGGTGACTTTTATTTTCTATTTATGATGCAATTTTTATTTCCAATTTTCTATGAGATATGTAAAATTTATCTGAGAACAGCTTGAGATAGTTATAAATTCAAATTGATAAAATTTTAATTGCTAATTTAGGTTTTTGTAAAACTACGTTCTTTCTTAACTGTTTGTTTTCGTTTTTTGTTTTGTTTATAAAAAATCGTATGCCGATGCCGACCTGGTACGAACCACTTAAACGAGCATTTGATATTTTTTATGTAAATGATTAGTTTTCTTTTTGTATTCAGTATTTTGCCATTCAGTATTTTGCGACCATTCGATATTTTGCGACCATTCAGTATTTTGCCACTATTCAATATTTTGCCGTCCAGATTTTAGCTTGACGGCCGGCAAAACATAAAATAAGGTATTTTTTTTAAAGAAATTGGATAAATTTCAATAAAATTTTATAACAATATCATAGTTATTGTTCATTAAAACTATTTTTAATTAATTTTAATGTTATAAGTATTATTTTTATGTCAAAACTTGTATTTGTAAAATGCATGCATATAGTTACTAGTTAGGCTAATTAATTATTGAGAGTCTAGGCGTTGCCACATGACAAAAATATCGGCGAAAGCCTGAGACCGATTTTTACAATTATGATTAAATGATTGCATATTTTTGACTTAAATTATTGAGAAAATATATGAAATAACTACAATTAGTAATTAAAATCATAAATTTATAATAATATAACAATTTTAATTGAATAATAAGAGTTTTTCTATTCTGTCGGTCCGACAACCGATTTTTTACGTAAATGGTATAAATTTTGTCGGTTCCGAACGCTTCCCAATATAAATTTTGTCGGTTCCGAACGCATCAAATATCACCGATATTTATTTTCGTTGTGACCATAACCTCATTTCGGTGATAATTTGGTTTATTTACAAACGTAGCTGTCAGTCTGTACAATTTATTGAAAATTAAAAATGAGTATGATAATAATTTGATAAAATATATAAATTAAATGTCAAAAACAAATGACAAAAAATAAAAAAACACAAACAACAATTTTGTTGTTGTAAAAATCGGTCGGATCATTGTTTTGCTCATGTGGCGTGTCTTATCATATTTTCTACCGAATCGGTCGGAAAGACAACTGCATGTGGCATCGCTTTCTGTCGGTCCGACAACCGATTTTTTACGTAAATGGTATAAATTTTGAAGGTTCCGAACGCTTCCCAACCTCACTTCGGTGATAATTTTATTTTGTTTACAAACGCAGCTGTCAATCTGTAATAATTTGATAAATTAAGGCAATGCAACATGCAGTTGTCTTTCCGACCGATTCGGTAGATGAGGCGATGCCACATGCAGTTGTCTTTCCGACTGATTCGGTAGAAAATATGATAAGACACGCCACATGAGCAAAACAATGATCCGTCCGATTTCTACAACAACAAAATTTTTGTTTGTTTTTTTTTGTCATTATTTTTTGACATTTAATTTATATATTTTATCAAATTATTACCATGCTCATTTTTAATTTTCAATAAATTGTACAGATTGACAGCTACGTTTGTAATCAAACCAAATTATCACCGAAGTGAGGTTATGGTCTAAACGAAAATAAATATCGGTGATATTTGATGCGCTTGGAACCGATAAAATTTATATTGGGAAGCGTTCGGAACCGACAAAATTTATACCACGTAAAAAATCGGTTGTCGGACCGACAGAATAGAAAAGGCGATGCCACATGCAGTTGTCTTTCCGACCGATTCGATAGAAAATATGATAAGACACGCCACATGAACAAAACAATGATCCGACCGATTTTTACAACAAAATTTTTGTTTGTGTTTTTTTATTTTTTGTCATTTGTTTTTGACATTTAATTTATATATTTTATCAAATTAATACAATACTCATTTTTAATTTTCAATAAATTGTACAGATTAACAGCTACGTTTGTAAACAAACCAAATTATCACCGAAGTGAGGTTATGGTCACAACGAAAATAAATATCGGTGATATTTGATGCGTTCGGAACCGACAAAATTTATATTGGGAAGCGTTCGGAACCGACAAAATGTATACCATTTACGTAAAAAATCGGTTGTCGGACCGACAGATTAGAAAAACTCTTATTATTCAATTAAAATTGTTATATTATTATAAATTTATGATTTTAATTACTAATTGTAGTTATTTTATATATTTTCTCAATAATTTAAGTCAAAATTATGCAATCATTTAATTATAAAAGAAAAAATCGGTCCCAGGCTTTCGCCGATATTTTTGTCATGTGGCAACGCCTTTATTATTCAATTAAAATTGTTATATTATTATAAATTTATGATTTTAATTACTAAATGTAGTTATTTCATATATTTTCTCAATAATTTAAGTCAAAAATATGCAATCATTTAATTATAAAAGAAAAATTCGGTCCCAGGCTTTCGCCGATATTTTTGTCATGTGGCAACGCCTAAAAACTCTTATTATTCAATTAAAATTGTTATATTATTATAAATTTATGATTTTAATTACTAATTGTAGTTATTTCATATATTTTCTCAATAATTTAAGTCAAAAATATGCAATCATTTAATTATAAAAGAAAACATCGGTCCCAGGCTTTCGCCGATATTTTTGTCATGTGGCAACGCCTTTAGTCAGCGGCCAATAATGGTCCTTAAAAACTTTAATAATAATACTTTTTTAAAGTAATTTTTTTACATTTATCTTTTTTAATGTAAATTGAGACAATGAACTTTTCCTAATTAAACTAGATAATAGTGAAAAATTTTGAAGTTAACCAATTACGCCGTTTATAGAATTCGCGACGCAGGAAACTCGAGAGAAAAATCAGAGTAATCAGAGAGTAACCAGAGAAAACAGATGATTTTCATTCTATTGTTCAATTATTCCCCGTACAAACGCTAATATTTTACTGTGGATTTCAAATGAAAAAAGTTCTATGAAATGAAAATTAAGACGGTCTTCCTGCGACACTGGTCACAAATTAAATTTAATTTGTGCTCTGATTTAGAGGACTTGTTTTTTTTATTCTATGCAGTTTCGAGATTCACGCAAAACTTTCACGAGAAAATATAAGCAAATTTGCAGTCAATCCCAGTTATATACGATAAATATGTAACAGTTTGTCTCGCATTTGATCATTTGATTTTCACTCGCGATAGGTTTAATATATACTAGGGTTAATGTGATAAATTCTTGTAAAATGTCGGTAAAATCTAGTTATATATTCACATAAATAAATTGGGTTTAATCGAATTTGGTTTAACTAAATTAGATTTACACTGCATATAAAAATTAAAATGATTTAATAAACAAAATTAATAGATCGGTTGACCGTACAACATTTGCATATGTACATTAGTATCCAATATTGTCCTCATTTCAGTGAAATGAATAAACGGAAAAAGATTTCTTTTAATACTTGTGTTTATGTTTTTGTTTATCGGAGCGATGCCTTTGTGGAGATTTTGCATAACGTGTAGGAGAAGAATCTTTAGTTTGTCTATTTAAACATCGAATAGATGATGGTGAATGTTTTGACGACGAGCCCCTTGTAGGTGATATAACATAACGTGAACTTTTAGTAGGTGTTGGAGAACGATATTTACGATGAGGGCTAGAATCATAACGTGTCGTACGCATAGGAGATGGTGATTTTTCACGTGTAAATCGTTTTGGAGAATTCGAGTCATCACTGGATCTGGAACGACCGCGTTTATGATTTCTGAAATAAATTTTAAATTCATATTTAAAAAAAACACTAGAACATACGATTGGTAACCTTACTTTGTACTTTTTATTGGAGACACTGAATCTCGAATTCTTCTAGAGTACGGCGATCTAGTTTTGCCAGATGATTTAATAGAACGCGATGGACTACTTCTAAAGTACTGCGGCGAAGAACTTTGCTTAGTTTTCTTTGATTTTTTTGGAGGTACTTCAACCGGACTCTCACTTCTTCTAGTCACAATTTCTTTACGAGACAAAGCATTTCCTAAATATCTTTCAGTCGGAGATATATCACGTAAATCTTTATCAAATTTCTTCAATAATTTCCTTCTGTAATGCTCCACTTGATGCTGTATATTCCAACCAGTTTTTAAGGAGCGAACACCTGATTCCAATTCATCTTGATACTGAATGATTTTTAGTTCTATTTCCCTTAAACGCGATCGCTTATCGTCATCAAATTCGCGACCACTTTCCATACTTTCATCGTTACTTTCAAATGAGTCTCGTGAAATTTGTGGCGGTTCTGGCGGGACTGGATCCAATGTATCCCATTTACTAGTTGTAACTGCCTGTGCTTCGATTTGTTCGGGATCAACAATTTCCCATTTTGATGGTATGAAAGCCCCACTTTGAGATTTACCACCTATGCCTGAGAATTTTTCTAAAGGAATACCGTCTATATCTTCATCTACTGAAAAACAAAATTATTAATTGCTAATAATATTTATATGATAAATATTAAATTTGTGTACATGGAATTCCATCAATATCATCTTCTGCTTCACTATAATCTTGGCTATTATCTTGTAAACGTAAAGGTGTACCTCGTGTAGATGTTTTGACTTCAGGTATTCCACGAAGTAAAGCTCCTTTTAACAATGCAGCACCATCTAACGGAACCCCATCTAAATCTTCATCTTCTTTTTCATCGCCAGACAATGGAGCACCGTCGATATCATTCTCAACTTCTTCTATCTAAAATTTTACACATAATTGAGTCCTTATGACATAATAAATATAATAATTGTTTTGTTTACAACAGGTAGTCCCAAAAAAATATTTTTTAATTTGTTTAGAAATTCACGTGGATAAACTGCCCATTCTTCCCATGCTCGAAAAACCTGCAAAACACGAACTTTATAACCTTCTGCCTTCAATCGACTTTCTAAATTTTTATAACTTAAATGCAATCCTCTAAAAAAATCAACCAAATGTTTCTCCATGCTGGAAAAGCAACCATAATTAGATTAATTACAATACATAATATTAAATAACAATAGACTTTACGATTTTCTAAAAAAACTGGCATTTTGAACTTTTACTCCACAATTATGTAAAATATCCGAAACCAAATACAACCGTGCTATTTTTTTCTTTACAATCGTTTCTGGATTTGCCACAGATTCAGCTATACATTCACAAATTTCATCAGCTGCATCAGCATGTTCAATACAAAATATCATAGCATCACCAATTTTAGCTGCTTCTGGTGTCAAATGCCTAATTAGATCTTCAAGTCGATTTCTTTGCCTAAATTATACAATCATTCAATTTAAAATCACAATTAAAAAAAGCAGTTTACTGACGCATTAGAAAGTGCTCCTTTGTTCGGTTCTCCCAAATCTTCTTCTTGGAGAAGCTCTTCTGGCATTCCTTGAGTATAAAAATTTACAGGAGGTGGTTTCCATATTGACCCTCCTGCAAACATTCTGAATTCGTTTTGACGCCATTCGGATGGTGTATCCCCTTGCAAAAGCGAAAATAGCTTCCAACGATAGTATATATGGGTCGCGCTATCATTTTCAAATAAAAATCGAAACATCGGATTATCTATTTCTCGATTCATAATAACAGCTTCAAACATGGGACCTTCACGTATAACAAATTCAATCATACGATGTATCAATGCCAAAAGAGTCCGTTCACTAGGAATAACAACCTTGACAATCGACTTGTATAGAACATGATCCAAATCATCCTTAGCATTCGGATCAGTCATATATTCGCTCGGGTTTACATTTGGTATCTTGTTACAAACAATAAAATATGAGTATTAAATTTTAAAACGAAATGATTATTACGTACATTTATTTCACTTGGTGGAGGTTGCGCATTGAATGGCAATCCAGAAGGTGGCGGTGGCTTGGCATATTCAATTAAAGATGGGGGAATATAGATTGGATGTGTCATTATTGGTACAGGTTTCCCCCAACCCAATTTCATTTCATAACGCATTACATTTTTTCCATATAGGGCTTTAAGAGCCCGTTCTGCATCTTTCCGGCTCATATATGCGACAAAACCACAGTTACGTTCACGCGACTTTTCCTCTTCAGACCTGGGCCACATAATTTTTATACTAGCCAATGGGCCGTATTTTCCAAATAATTCCATTAGCTCTTGTTCTGAAAGTTTTGGGCTTAAATTTCCTAAAAATAAATTCGTAGTATTTGGATCTCCGTTATCAAAAGATCCTATTTCAACATCTTTAAATACAGTGTCGGGTTCTGCGACTGATGCAGAAGATGGAGTAGAAGAAGGTAACATGGATCTTGCTTGATTTTTATATTTGTGACGTTCTTCGCGTTCTTCTTGCATTTGTCGTAACTCCTCCTTGAATAATTCCAAATTGCTCTTTTTTTTTTCTTGACTTTTTTTTTTGAGACTATAATCCTTTTTTGGGTCAGATGCCAACAATTTAGCATAATCTTGAGCTTTTTCAGCCGAACCTTTTTCTTCCAATTTTGATGCCGGTTTGTATAATTTACCCTTTTCTCGACTATCTTCTTTTCGGGATCCAGCATCATACGTTCCAGCTTTCACCCATATTTTGGAAATGTTTGATGGTGCTTCTTGAAAGGTTTCAACAAATTCTTTAAATGCATTTGCAGCCGCCTCTTCTTCTTCCTTCTTCCGAAGCTCTTCTTGTTCCTTTCTTGACAATGGACGTTTACCCATAGTCCCTATTGTAAAAGCTTGTAATTTTTGATCATTTATTTTCTGCGAACACAAAATAATGTTAAAAACAATTTAATTGATTAGGAATTCAGTCAAGTTTAAATTTGTTGATTCTCGTATGCAAAGTATTTATTTATTTTTATTTAAACAGGAAAAACTCAAACCTTCATTTTATTTCGGTAAATTTTTAATAATTATTCAATTACACTACCTATGAACTTAATTTCTAAATTATACATAACCTAACAAACAAAAAATCTTTATTATACCACTGAAGTTTACAAACAATGTACTAAAATTAGCCCATGTCTGTCAACTTCACTTTAGTACTAATTATTACGTTTATGCTGGGAGTCGCAAGAAAATCGAATTAACATGAGTTAGATTTAACTTATTTAGATGCAAGATTTAATTCGCAAGAGAATGACTAACAAATTTACGTTTTATTTCATATGCTTATTAATTTAGTTTGTTGTAGTTTTTCAACTCGATAGTCCACTTCATAAGATCATGTAATTAGTGATAATGTGTGTCATTAGACGGCATTCCAAGCAGACCCAATTTAGTTTGTTTATATTTTGTTAGTTTTATCCATTTTAACACAACCTGATCCACTGAAGAATTTACGTAAATAAACAATGATTAAATTATTGTTTGGCCCTTGTGGTCGGTGAGCACTTACATGTCTTGTAAACCTAAATTGTAATTATACGAACATGTTTTCATAGAATACCACCACAGTATACATATTTGACTTGTCGTAGGAGGCCACTAAATGGTAGATCGCTTGGCAGTCGACGCATCCATAAAAAAACTTGTTTGTAATTTCAAAATACGTGGACCGTGCAGTCACTTAGGAAACCAGGAGATGAATGGAAAGTGGCCGCGATATTCCGGATTGGACTGAATAGCAACGGAGTGAAGGAAATACTTGATCCGCTGGTAGAGTTTTCAGCTTCTGTTGGACTCAAGATCAATGAGTTCAAAACGAAATACATGATTTCTAGTTACAGAGATGATGGCACAACAGATTTTAGTAGTGATTTGAGGAAGTGAGGAGGTTCAAATATTTGGGCTCTCCTATCACTCACGATAAGAGTGTGGGTGAGGATATTAAATGCGGCTGGCATTCGTGCTTTGTATTTTCTAAGACCACTGCTAAAATCTAAACGCCTATCAAGTGCCATGAAACTGAAGCTTTACAAATCGTTGATTAGGCCCATTGTTAGGTATGGATGTGAAATTTGGACGCTGACAATCGAGTACGAGAGGTGGCTCCCTACATTTGAGAGAAGAATCATGCGTGTGATTTCCAGCCCAAAAAAATATGGTACATACTACATACTGAGCTCTTCACAATGTCGACATCAGAGATCGGATGAAGATCCTTGTCATTGTACATGAAGTAATATCTCATCGAGTACGCTGGCTCGGTCACGTTCTGAGTGCTGATCCAGAACGAATTGTGCAGCGATATCTGAAAGGAGCGTCACCATATGGTAGGCGCAGAGGTCATTGCGGGCGTTGCTGGCTACACGGTGTAGAGAACGACTTCTTTTTCTTAGTAAGGCCAGTAATATCCTTTTAAAAACCGTATTATCATTAAATAATTTTTGTTTTTAATTCATGCATCATTCAAACTCGTACTAAAATAAGAAACTCCTCAAAGCCGCTTAGCATTGAACCACTTTGTTCAAAATTGACATGTGAATACCAAATTTTTCGGTTGATATTCAAATATTATTATTATTAAACTCTTTCTAAAATAAAAATCCTCTGTGCTGTTATGTTTGACCAATCTACCATCATATTTTCGGTACTCGATAAACGTTAGTGTATCTTTTTTTACGAACAAAGTTGTATTCTATTTCATATTCAATTCTGCAATTTAATTTCTAATGTGCGCACAGCCTGTTCGATTCTATTTCTTCACATTCATTCATTGAAGTGGACGAAAATCCTCAATATTTGTCTTTTCTATAGCTAGTCAACTGAGAAAAGAAATAGTGTGCAAAAAAACGCAATAGAACACAGTGCTGGGATGTTCCATCATCACTTCGATAGACATTTGTGTCTCTTTTATTACGAACAAAATTGTGCTCCATTGCGTTTTTTGAATTACGCTGTCTATTGCGATCTCAGCCTGTTAGAATAAATTTGCAAACTATCTCTTTTTTCTCTTTTCACTTGCCATCGAAAATAAAAATACTGGTGATATTTTATCGAATGAATTTATAGAAATAGAATCGAGTAGGCTATCATCACAATATAAATTGCGAAACAGAATACAATTTGGTTCGTAAAAAAAGAAACACAAATGTGTATCGAAGCGATTCGATGTGATGATAGAACATCCCAGCACAGTTTTGTTTGTAAAATACGAAATACATACATACAAATACATCTATAAGATTTTAGTACAGAACCTTCGATTTTTTTTTTTACTAATGTCAACCAAAGAGTCAAAATGTTTTGTTTACATTTGTATATATGGAGTTTGGTTAAAAACAGCTCTAATATATTTGAGGTAAATGGAATGAAAAATGCACAATACAAGATTAAAAGGGATTTGATTTCTATATAAAAGAGCCAATACATATATTTTGCAAACAGAATAAGAATGATATCCCTTGATAATATGCATTAAAAAAATGTTTAAAAATAATATGAAATCGGTTAATTTATTATTTAAGAAAATAATATTTAATTTATTTAAACCAATAATTTTTTTTTTCACTTTAAAATAAGATTATAATATTCATGATGTTTTTTTAAATAAACAAAGCCCACAATTTACTAATTATGTATATAAAATCTGAAAATGCTTTGATGATTTTTGACTTTATCACTGTTGTTACATTACATATTACATTGTATCATGTCACATGTGATTTCCTATGTAAATAATTAATATTTTACTGTTATCCCCCCATCAGCCGCGCTATAACGTCAAACACTCAAAGATGGAAATGCAAGCGTTCACGTAAATGACTTCACGTGCCGGTGCGACTGACCTCCGGTGAAGCATTTGCGACAAACACTCGAAGTATTATATCCTCGGTATATTTATACATACATACATATGTTATTTTATACATACAAACATATTTCAATAATTCATACAAATTAGTGTTTTCACCTGTCACTAATCACTATACCTACCTGAAACCAAGCTTTGCGTTAAACATGTTTGTTTATTTGAGTAAAAAGGTTATTTTAATATTTATAATATTTATTTTATGTAGGTAATAGTTAATAATTTTATATTTTAAAGATCGCCATTCCAAATAATACTCGTCTTAATTGTATTTCCTGGAACAACGAACACGGCTATATTGCTGTTGGTGGGGACGATGGATTATTGAAAGTATTGAAGTTAGAACATTCTTCAACGCCGTCCCAAAACCGCGGTGGTTTGGCCGCTCCAAGTAATCTGTCAATGAATCAAACATTGGATGGGCACAAGGCACCGGTGCAAGTAGTCACGTGGAATGAAACCCAGCAAAAATTAACAACCTCTGATCGTGATGGAGTTATAATGGTGTGGATGATGTACAAGGGTTCATGGTACGAGGAAATGACAAATGACCGTAAGAAATCGACTGTTAAAGGCATGGCTTGGACCGGTGATGGTCAAAGAATATGCATTGTATATGATGACGGAGCAGTAATAGTAGGATCTGTTGACGGAAATCGAATATGGGGAAAAGAGCTTAAAAATACACATTTAACTGGAGTTCAATGGAGCCCTGATGGTCGAGTACTTTTATTTAGCTTAAGAAATGGTGAATTACATTTATACGACAACCAGGGCACCTTCATTATGAAATTAAATGTTCAGTGTGTTTCTCTAAATTCAACGAGAAGTGTATCAGTTGTTGGGATGTCATGGTACAAAAATTCTGTTTGTGTTAACCGGCCAGTATTGGCAATTTGCTACGAAAATGGTAAAATGCAAATAATGAAAAATGAAATTGACGACTGTAAGTTATATTATATGATTGTACTTATTAATTGTCTACATTTGTTGTTTTCTGTCAATCATTTCAGTACCAGTAATTATTGATACACAAATGCAAGCGGTTTCGTGTTTATGGAACCATGATGGAAATATTTTAGCAGTTTGTGGAATGAAAGGTGCTAGCACGACTAATAAGGAAAACAATCAAGTAATGTTCTATAATCCTCAAGGATCTCATTTACGGACACTAAAAGTACCAGGACGGGAAATAACGTCATTATCGTGGGAAGGAAAAAGCTTACGAATTGCACTAGCTGTTGATTCATTTATTTATTTTGCAAATATTCGACCTGATTACATATGGTGCTTTTTTAGCAAAACCGTTGCTTTTTTACATACCAATAGTGTACGGGAAAACTATTCAGTTATAACATTTTGGGATACCAATTCAAATCAATGCTTTCAGAAACAAGTGGAAAATCCAATTGCAATTGCATGTAACACTGAGCATTGTTTAATAGCGGCTGAACCAACTAAACTGGATGCAAAATCTGTAAATGCGGAATTTAATTCAAAAGATCAACTTTATCAATTATTAATTTGCAATTCAATCAGCACGACTATTGACGGTATAGTTTATTTTAAGATAAAAAAGCGATGTGAGTTTTCTAATTATTGATGTAACATATATTTTTCAGCTAAGGTAACCGAATTAAAACCACAATTTTTAGCGATGAATTCAACTCATGCCGTGGTGGCATCTAGAGATCAATTTTTGTTATGGCAATATCATACGCCAAAAGGTTCATCATCATTACACAATGTAAAATCAAAAAAAGAAAAGTGCTACCATATTGATGACAGTCCTTCTGGAGTTGCCGAAGTATTAAATGATTTGGATAAAAATATGTATATGCCACCAGTGAATTTGGCTCCAACAAATAATCCAATATGTTGTGTGGCTGTATCAGATAAATGTCTATTAATCGGCCGCGAGTCAGGCTTAATACAAGAATATACAGTACCACAAGTTGCGATTTCAAATCATTACAATTTTGCTAATCGTCCTTATAAAATTTCTATTAATTGTAACTCTACGCGTGCTTCGATTATTGATTCCACTGGTATATTGCTAACTATTGATCTAATGAATAATCATTCTCATAATTTAATGAGGGATAATAGCACGAATAATGCGTCTGCTGGTCGAATCGAAAGGAAAGATGTATGGGCTGTATGTTGGGCCAGAGATAATCCACAACTATTAGCTATAATGGAAAAGACACGAATGTATGTATTGCGAGGAATAGATCCGGAAGAACCGATTTCATGTTCAGGATATATATGTAATTTTGAAGATTTAGAAATAACTGGAGTATTACTTGATGATATTGTTAACGGCGATACAATTCCAAATTATTCCGATCACATATTACAGCTTAGAGTAAAATCGCTGCGAGACACAGAAGAATTGTTAGCTCATGTTGGAATACCTGAGGCTAAACAATTTATTGAAGATAATCCACATCCACGATTGTGTCGTCTATTAGCGGAAGCTAGCTTAAAAAAATTAGATCTGGAAACGGCTGAATCTGCATTTGTACGGTGTACCAACTATCCAGGGCTACTATTAATTAAGCGATTAAAATCAATCCAAAATGATACTTTACAAAAAGCAGAAGTTGCGACATTTTATGGGGAATTTGAAGATGCTGAAAAATTATACATTGATGCCGATCGAAGGTTCGCTTAGCTTCTATTACGATATGTTGGCTAAATAAATAAATTATTTTATTTTACAGAGATTTGGCAATTTCATTGCGACAAACACTTTGTGATTGGTTTAGAACTGTTCAATTGTATCGAATGGGACCAGGAATTTCAGATCAACAAATGGAACTAGCTTGGAAAGAAATTGGAAATCATTTCGCGAATTTAAGATCTTGGGAAAGCGCAAAAGAATACTATGAAAAAGCTCACTATATAGAAGGATTAATGGATTCTTTATATTACTTGGAACAATATGATGAATTGGAAAATTGTATTATTAAATTACCAGAAAAAAATAATTTGCTTGGAAAATTGGGCCAAATGTTTGCTGGTGTTGGCATGTGTGACCAAGCAGTACTAGCATATTTAAAATTAGGTGATGTTAAATCCGCTGTAAATACTTGTGTTATTTTAAGGCAATGGGGACATGCTGTAGAGCTGGCTCAACGTTATAAGATGCCACAAATCGGTGTATTATTAGAAAAACATGCGGCACAATTGCTAAAAGAAAGCCGATTGCCGGAGGCTATTGAGTTACAAAGGAAAGCTGGTAGATATTTAGATTCCGCAAGGCTATTAATGAAACTCGCTGAAGGAGAAATTCAAAGAAACAGTGAATTTTTACACATTAAAAAGATTTTTATTCTAGCTGGGCTTTTGACCGAAGATCATTTAAAGGTTCAAATCTCCTTGATTGGGCTCAGTAGATCGAATACTTTATCAAATTTACTCCCAGAAGATTTGGGGTTGATTGAACAAATTTGGCATCGAGCAGAAGCCTATCATTTTGCGCTATTGGCACAACGTCAATTGAGATCGGGACTCATACATAGTGCGGTACTAACTTCGTTACGGCTCAGAGAATATGAAGATGTTCTAAAAATTGAAGATATATATACGCTATTAGCTTTGTCTGGGTGTGCGGATCGTTTTTTCGGCACCTCTTCAAAAGCATTTATAAAACTGGAAAGTCTAGAAACATTAACTGAGACTAAGCGGCAAGAGTATGAAGAGCTTGCCGTGAATATATTTTCAAAATATGAACCCGTTGATAGTCGTGTTGAACGGATTGAATGTTTTACTTGTGAAGCTTTAGTATCGGATTGGTGTACATCATGTACAAATTGTGGATCTTATTTCCCGGCCTGTATAAGTTCCGGAAAATCGTTAATGAATCCATCAGAAGCATGGTTATGTAAAACATGTTATCATTGCTCAAATCCTGTTGATATAAATGGGAGAAAATCTTGCCCTTTATGTCATAGTGATATTTCTGTTGATAAAGAACTAAATATATAAAATTAATACATTAATTTATTAGGTTCATGTGTCATATTTTACCAATACTCGATATTATGACTGCTATCCGATATTTCAGTTACTTTGTGAATAATCTATCGTCGATTTCTGTTTTAAGTCGGAAACGAGATTCGGCATTCTAAACACAACTTTTAACGGCCTAGTCTTATCTAACGGCCTAGCACTATCTTATCATTTGTGTAACTCCTAATTAACCTCGAATCCCTAGTTGGTCGTTAGAGACCAATAGAATTTCTACCAACTTAATGTAAAAGTGTCAACTGTTCTTTATAATAAACTTAATTTGTATAGTGGAAAGAGCATCGTGTCAATGACATGATCCTATTCAAAATTGTTTGTGGGGCACAAAATATGTTTGTTTTGCACAATAAAAAATTTGAAAATTAGATTTGATTGACATCTACCTAAATGGGAACCATTTGGAATAGGATGTGATAAATGCCCCTATTATGAATCTCACCATATCTCACTTACGCGTCACTGAGCGGCGCGACGTCACCGTATTTAAATTTTGGTATTATGATTCTCGCCGTGAGCGAGTCTAATGTCACATATCCTCACGACCTCACCTACAATTTGGTGGCGAGACTGAGCGAGAAAATAAATTTTGATATTGATATTATTGATATATGTACATAGTATTTATAACGTTAGACAAAATGAAAGGCAAATCGTAAGGTTTTATATTTCTTTATATATTACAATAATTAATAATATAATAAATATTAATTGTTGTATTATAATAAATAATATTTTTGTTGTGTTATAAAAATTTTTATTTTTCATAACTACATAGAAATAAACCAAAAATAGCTAATGGCGAACAATTCGCAAAACTCGTATTTTCCTTCTAGCTTGTCCAATAGATACGAAAGTCCATCTTCATTTATACGAAAAATGCTTGTAAATCAAGAAATTTATAACACCATGCTTTAGAATATTTTAAAAACATGTACATTTAAATATCAATTGATAAGTATGTACTAGTCACCCGGTAGTGTGAAAGGACCAGTATAGGGATTAAGCAAAACCGTTTATAATATGTCTTAAGGAAGATTATTTTATATATATTTAAGGAACAGGCATCAATATATAATATGTTAACAATTCAATTGAATTGATTTAAGAAAAGTTGTTCATCAAAATATACAACAACAATGTCAACCTGTCAATAAAGCATACGAATAGACGTATAGACATACGACCGCCACAAGAAATAATTTAGTTTAATATTATAATGCCCCTATTATGAATCTCACTTACGCGTCACTGAGCGACGCGATGTCACCGTATTTCAATTTTGGTATTATGATTCTCGCCGTGAGCGAGTCTAATGTCACATATCCTCACCTACAATTTGGTGGCGAGACTGAGCGAGAAAATAATTTTTGATATTGATATACATAGTATTTATAACGTTAGACAAAATGAAAGGCAAATCGTAAGGTTTTTTATTTGTTTATGTATTACAATAATTAATAATGTAATAAATATTAATTGTTGCATTATAATAAATAATATTTTTGTTGGATGTATTATAAAAATTTTTATTTTTCATAACTACATAGAAATAAACCAAAAATAGCTAATAGCGAACAATTCACAAAACTCGTATTTTCCTTCTAGCTTGTCCAATAGATAAGAAAGTCCATCTTCATTAATACGAAAAATGCTTGTAAATCAAGAAATTATAATTTATAACACCATTCTTTAGGACATTTTAAAAATTTGTACATTTAAATATCAATTGATAAGTACTAGTGATCCGGTAGTGTGAAAGGATCACATTTGAATTTGACCAAATGTCAAAAATTCTCAAAGTGCAATACTAACTTAAAGAAACCAAAATATCATAAATGACGCATAGCGCTGCGTATGTCACTCACCCAAATTAAAGTGAGAATCATAATACCAAAATTTGACTCGCGCGACTCTAGATGTCACGGTGAGAGGTGAGGTTAGGTGAGAATCATAATATGGGTATAAGACGTACGTTTTTTCTAGCAACTGACAAAAATTATATCGATTTTTTTTATCACTAAAATTTGCGCTTAATTCCTATACAGCAATTTGACCAAATGTCAAAAATTCTCAAAACAAGAACAACTATTATCTTAAAGAAACCAAAATATCATAAATGACGCATTGGCTGCGATGTCACTCACCCAAATTAAAGTGAGAATCATAATACCAAAATTTGACTCGCGCGACTCTAGATGTCACGGTGAGAGGTGAGAATCGTAATATGGGTAAAAGTTATATTTATAAAAGGATATTAGGATTAGGTACGAAACAATGAATTAAAAAACCGAATGAGGTATATGACACAGTATATGGTATAAAACGGAATGTTGGTTATGTTTGATAAAACTGTGATTATATAATGATTTCTGCATAAAGTTTTGGAATATAGCCAATTGGAACAGAACTAGGCTATTCCTTAACCGATTTTGATGAAATTTAACATATTGGAACCATATTCCATAGGCACTGAAAACCTTCATAATTCGAATTCTAACTCGTAAATATTAAACGTAAATAATTGAGGCTTGCGAGCTTAAATCTTTGCGTTACGATAAATATTTGTATTTCTAAATTATTTTAAATGGAAATATGGGATTTTAAAATGATTTTTACATAAAGCTCTGGAGTAAGGCCAACTGGAACCGAAGATATGATTATTATACCAACTAATATAATAGTATAACCTGATGTTTTATTACCCTTTAGTTTTATAATTTAACTTAAGTTAGTAACAGTTTCCTAGTTTTAATTACTTTGGGGTTATTTAAACAAATATGAACGAATAAAATACTTATTTCCATCCAACATACCGAGTTTCAATATAATTGGCTAAAAATGGCCTAATAATTAGCCATATTCTACAAATCCACCCAAAAATAAATTTATAATCTTATTTGCTTTCATCATAATGCGTTTCATCATAATATACCAAGGAGTAATGCATTCCTTGGCCTATTATAATGAAATGCGATATGCTGGATGCAAATTCTAAAATTATTTGTGTATTCGCTTGGGGTACTACACAAAAGAAAGTACCAAATTTAAATTGGTTGAGTTCAGTAGAACAGTATTTGTACTAAATGGTCGAAATAACATAAAGTTTGAACTTGAAAAAAACTACAAAAGGATATTTGTATACACCGAAATTATGAAATATTTAATTATAAATTAAATAATAGGAAACAGAGGACAGATTTTTAAAAGAGGACAAAAAAAATTCAATTAAATAAAAAAAGAAAAGAGTGCAACCTTACAATAGAGGACATGTCCTCTAAAAAGGGGACGGATGGTAACACTAATATTACAGAACTTTATCGAAAATTCATTTTACAATGCAGAACAGGCTACATTCCAGAACATTATCGAAAAATCATTGTTTTATCCCATTTCCATCGAACATGTTGAGTTTTATCATAATCTATCAAGGAATGCTCTACTTCCGTTCTTTGGTTGGTCGTATTGCAAAACTTTATTCATAACACTATTTATAATTCCATCTTCATCCAACATGTTGAATTTCATCATATTCGGTCAAAGAATAACCAAGTTCCATTTCAGTTGAGCATATTTCAGAACTTTAGCCTCATTTTAGAACCCCATTCAAAACCAATACAGTTCGAGGTTCATTATAAAAGTTGGTTTATATTATCCGTTTAGTTACTTACAGACACGTAAATTATCGTATCGGCAGAGACATCAAGTATTTATATTATCGGTACATTTCCATACAGACATTGATTTGAATTATTTCGCAAACAAACAAGAATATAAAGCAAATAAAATTAAATATTTGATGAGATCTTTAATCGAATGATTGATAATATCAGTAGCCTAATTCTATAACGCAATAAGATAACGTGAAAACGAGTACTTTACACGTTTTCATACTAAAATGGTATTCTATAACTTTACACCAAGATAAATTAAAAAATGGGTAAGATATTAAACGTCAATAAATTACACATACAATTTATCTTGTGTAGTTCGTTTTCACGGATAAAAATTTAAAATTTAAAACTAAAATTTCACGAAGAAGGCCGAACAAAAAAAAACATGTTTGGCTTTGTTACTCATTATATTATATTATGAAACGAAACACTAACAAAACGTCAAAGTGGATTTAGACACGATAAAATTATTCAGCAAGAAAAAATTTACACGCTGACTACTTTGTTTTATAGAATACCATTTAACCTAAATAAGATAGAAATTGTGTAAATTTTTTTTGTGTAAACTTTTTCAATGTTTCGTTTTTTCACATTATCTTGTTTTTACAGAATTAGACCACAGTATGTATTAATAAAAATGTCGATGATCATAAATCTTTAATAATAATAATATCTGAAAATAATTTAAATGCATTGCTGGTAACCATGAATAAAGTGGTAACTAAGCATAACATAAAACAAATATAAAAATAAGAATGCGATAAATGGCATTTCTGTGTATAATCAGAGCCACCTATATATACAGAGCCGTAAGGATCAGCCATGTTTTTTGTCGCGCTTTTTCTAGAGGAACTACTTTTTGCATTATCCCATAAGAATCAATGTAAAAATGACCATTTTCGAATTACTTGTCATCAATGAAAAGTTAAATCTTTCATTTCGATAAACACTTTGTGGAATTGATTCTATATTGAAGCAGCACATCTGAAAGTCAGAACCTTAAACCTTTTATTAATTTAATAAACATTAAATCAAAATTAAATATGAATTTATCATATTTATGTAAACATGAATTTATTTGAATGTGTAGGTAAAATAAATAAATAAAACATATATTGTCATCCTTTCGATCGATGATTTTGTCTCTTTTTTAAGAATTAAGTCTCACATTTTTTTTTTTAATTTCACTTTTTCTATTGCGATCGCAGCATGCTCGTATAAAGCATTATTCTATTTCCTTTTATACATTTGATAATGTATCACATTCACCACATATTTCTATTTCATTACCTTGTAGCGAAATCGGAAAAGGGATAGAGTGCAAAATTATTCCATTAGGCTGAGATCGCAATAAAAAAAATACAAAATTGAATTCACGAAATAGCGTAAAATTTAAAAAGAGAACATAAACATCGATCGATAGAAAAAAATTGTGATATTGACAACTTACAACATGTCATATAGGGAGTTCCAATAACAGCTGCACAATTTATTTAGAATCATAATTATGCATAAATGCGTAACAAAACTTTACCAAAATAAAATAGAACCGTGCCAGAAGAACTGTGATAGTCATGGTGTTCCATTTATAATCTAAAATCCAAAATTTACGTTGAAATTGAAGTAAAATTAGTTTGCGATTTATTCAAACAAAATCATGCAGCTTTTATTGAAATACCCTTTAAATATTTTATTTTATTCACAAAAATATAATTCAAAAGGAAACATAACCACACTTTTACTATTTTCTCTTTTCGTCTTGCAGTTTAATTTTATTGCGTTGGTATTTGTATGTATTTATATCAATTCAATGGAGAAATGGTTTTTTTTCTATAAATTTTACTAATAAATATATCAAAAATTAAACAACTTCTTTGATCAAGCTTTGAATCAATTATAAAATGATAATTGTAGATTCTATTTCAATGTTAAAATACTTAATCCATCGACATTTTCATTGAAAAATATCGCACCGAAAAAAATTTAATTTTTCATATGTTTTGTATGGAAAAAATGTTTTTTTCGTCAATTTTAGTTCCTCTAGAAAAAGCTCAATTTTTAACCTTAGGGCTCTGTATATATAGGTGGCTCTGGTATAATATGTAAACTTAACTTAACTTAATAAACGTAATTGATTTCGCTAGAATTCTTATTTGTTTTTAAGTTTATAAGTAAATCCTATTAAAATAATTTACATATGTACAAAATCAGCATGGATGGATAATGAAATGATACTATGTGTTCGAGTTATTTCGTTTTGTTCGTAGTATTTTTTCGCAAGAAACGGTGCGTGTCTGTAAGGAAACGTACGGACAATATCGATTCAGTTCATCGATTTATTATTTTTTAATCGAAAATTGTGATGGTAGAACATGTTATCCACAATTATTCTTTAAGAATAATAGTGGGTAACATGTTCATATAATATGTATATGTTATATGTTCATATAATATATGAGTTCGAAAATTATTGTATTTTATTTATTTACGTCTCACTCCACGGTGTAGAGAACCAAGCTCAGAAACCGTTGAAGCCAAGTTGTTGACTCAGTAAAAGGCGAGTAATGGCCTTTATATAGTGTTTATTATTATTATTGGTAAAATTCAGAGCGCTACAAAGAAAAGCACTCCTGAAATCAAAACCAAGGTAAAGGGAAATAGTTAGTCTAGAGAAATCAGAGAGTTGCTTACTGAAAACATAAGAAGGAGGTGGCATCAAACTAGAGCTCCACGACGCAAAACAAGACTAAATAATCTCACAAGACACTTAAGAGATGAAATAAACTGCTGAAGAATGAATCATAAGTCGTGTTTTTTAATTCAAAAATTTTCTTATTGGAATGAAGTTCTGGATAAGAATTTTCTCATTTTTTCAGTAAAATCCAAATGAATTTAATTTTTTATCAATAAATAAGATACATTTAATGTTAAACTACACATTTTAATTCACTATTATCGAAATAAAATCAAATTTAACTTTATTTTTCAATGTTCTGGATAAAACATTGGTTTTTTCAAGTTCGCGATAAATTCATAGTACACGAACTCGAAAAAAAGGGGAAGTTTTAAAAGGAAATATTTTAAACCTGTATTTTTCATTGTTTTATGCTTGATACCTGTATTATTTCACAATAGACGTCAAAAAATATAGTTAGAAGTTGAAATTTATTCAAATAAATAGAACATAAATTAAATATATTGGTTAAACTAAATAAAATTTCCCAGTATTATTCCCGATGTTCTTATAGAACTTGAAGTTCTGTTAATAAAAAAACGCACCTATAGCATATCAGAGGGAGCTAACAAATACAAAAGAATATTTATCGTTGTATTTAGCTTGATACCTGTATTATTTGACAATAAACGTAAAAAAATATTGTTAGAAGTTAAAATTATTCAAAATAAATAGAACTTAAATAAAATATATTTGTTAAATTAAATTAAATTTCCCAGTATTATTCCCGATGTTCTATATACGACTTGAAGTTCTGTTAATAAAAAAATGCAAATAGCTGCGTTTTTTTATTAATTGAACTTCAAGTTTTATGACTGTGTCCGAAACGTGTGATAAAAAATCGTGAATTATTTGATATTTGTTTGATAATTATTCCCCTACATTTGTTTGATAATTATTCCCCTACATTCACGATTTTTTATTATGCTGTCCGAAATGTGTAATAAATCTCCCCACGGCCCACGTAATATATGTCAATTTTAGTTTTCATAACCTCAAATTTTCTGTGACAACTAATAAATTGCACAGAAAATTAAAATTAAAATAATGGGTGCGATAATCCTTTTAATGTCACGTTATTATTATTATATGTATTAACAATTTTATAATATATTATTATGTATGTATAAATCATATGTTGCACATGCGTACACAAATTATTCGATAGCTGTCAAAAATTATCATAGTAATAGCACATATTACTAATATTAATATGTGGTAATACTCTCGAATAATTTGGGTGTGTTCGGTATTATCAAGTAAATGTCAAATAAATAAGTCCCGGACTGTGTCCGAAACCTGTGATAAATATTTTTTAGTACAGAATTTTGACATTTATTAGCAAAAACCTAAGACACCCAAATTATTATAGTCTATCGCTATGATAATTTATGACAGATCCGTGCAAATAATTTATATCATTGTGTTGTTTGTGAGCTGAGCATCAGAAAAAATAAAATAGTGTACAAATAATAAATTATAACACAAAAGTATGTATATTAAAAATATGTATTATAAATAATATTATATGAATCATATTTTAAGCCGGCTTCATCGGAAAAGCCAATTATGAAGATGTTGCCACTTTTTATAATTTAAAAGAAGTGCAAGTGAAAAATGTGAGCCAGCCTACATATCAATCTGTGCAATAACCTCGGCCCCGTAAAATTTCTTACAGCTCAATGTACTGATCATTTTATTGTTGTATCTATTCAACAAGTGGTTTATGTAATGTATGTTTATTGTGTTAATAGATTTGAAACTCCCAGAGGAGTCGAATATTTATCACAGGTTTCGGACACAGCCCGGGTTTCCATCGTGAAAGTATAATAGTTTAATAGTATTATACTATTATACTACGACGATGGAAACGCGAAGTATACAGTCGTGTTTTTTAATTCAAAAATTTTCTTATTGGAATGAAGTACTGGATAAGAATTTTCTCATTTTTTCAGTAAAATCCAAATGAATTTAATTTTTTATCAATAAATAAGATACATTTAATGTTAAACTACACATTTTAATTCACTATTATCGAAATAAAATAAAATTTAACTTTATTTTTCAATGTTCTGGATAAAACATTGGTTTTTTCAAGTTCGCGATAAATTCATAGTACACGAACTCGAGAAAAAAGGGAAATTTTAAAAGGAAATATTTTAAACAAATATTTTTCATTGTTTTATGCTTGATACCTGTATTATTTCACAATAGACGTCAAAAAATATAGTTAGAAGTTGAAATTTATTCAAATAAATAGAACTTAAATTAAATATATTGGTTAAACTAAATAAAATTTCCCAGTATTATTCCCGATGTTCTTATAAAACTTGAAGTTCTGTTAATAAAAAAACGCACCTTGGGGTCGATTATGTATCTCTCGTATTACGAGTTACGACAACTCGTAATCCATGAAGTCGTAATTGCAACATAGCGCGATTATGTAAGCAAGTACGAGATACAATTTTTTCGAAAAAAAGGAGTTGCCCGATATGCTCATTTTCGGACACATATTTTGTTTTGGTTTTTATTTTGTTTACAAATATTTTGTGGTTATGTCAAAATAAAATTGGCGCGCTTGAAAATTGTTTGTGTTTTAATCAAAATTATTTGTTTTAAACAAAAAAAATTAAATTAAAATAAAATAAATAAAAATAAAATTATTTTGTGTCTTTAAAACTTTATTTGAAAGTAAGTAATCTTTTGGTGTTTTAATATTATAACCAAGCTAATTTGACATATCATAATTCTATTTAAAGGAAAACATTGTAATGGATCCTGTTGTTGAATTCATTCCCCCTTGGCAAAATCGGGATGGTCTGCCATCATTTGTTCGGTTGGCCCTAAATAATAGTTTTTGAACACAAAATAAAAATTATATTAATTATTTATTTATATTTCAAATACAAAATAAAGTATTAAATTATGATTAGTATAAACACATATATTTTCATTTTATGTAATAGATTGGAAATTTTTATTATTTTTATTAAAAAAATTGTAATCACTTCTTCAACAACACTTAAACGATTTTTGACAATTAAATCGTTCTTCGCAAAATCACCACACTACTATGGTTGTTGCACTTTTCAAAATGGAATGAACATAGCAATAAATCACACTATTAAATTCAAATTTAATAGTAATTTATTAATAAAAAATCATATGTTCGACTATTGAATTACTACTAAATGTCTAAAAACATTATTTCAACAGTTATTTTGACAAATTTTCCTTTAAAACAATCATTTCAACCATTACGAGTTGCTTGTCGTACTCAAAAACTTGTACGAGTAAAACAACAACAACATGTCGCAATTACGAGAACTCGAAATGTCTTACATAATCGCGTTTGGTCGTAATTTCGAAAAAAAACTCGTAACTCGTAATGCTTACATAATCGACCCCCTTATCTATCAAAAATAAAGTAGGTATCAAATAATATTGACAGTGTACTTTTTTAATACAATTTCGATTCGTTCGAGGTTTTTTTTGTGGTATTTTGATATAACTAAACGTTTTTGATTTACAGTACATAGTTATTGTGATTTGAGTATTGTAATGAAATTTGTATAAAACATTAAAAGACAAATTTCAATATTCAAACATAATTATACAGCTTACTTCACACTATATGATGGAAACCCGACTAGTTTCGTATATTAGTATATTAGTAAAATACTATTATGCTATTGACGATGGAAACCCGGTATAATTCACGATTTTTTATCACAGGTTTCGGTCTATATAGAACATTGGGAATAATACTGGGAAATTTTATTTAATTTAACCAATATATTTTATTTAAGTTCTATCAATACCAATATATAATAGGCCGATTTTTAACATCAATTTTGAAATTGCATTAGTAGTGGTCGCGGAATAACAAACAAAAATCGCTCCATACAAATCATATGAAAACTACTTTTTTGTGTGCATTTTTTGGTCTTAGATTTGTAATAACTTATAAATTAGGCCCAAAGACACTTTTTCATGTACCTGGAGTACAAAGCACAATATGTTTTCGTTCACTTTCCATTCATGAATTTCAACAATTCTCAGTCAGGATTTCCAAAATGAAAATCTTGACTGAGAACTGTTGAAATTCATGAATGAAAAGTGTGAAAATTGAATAATTTTTCATCTTAAAACAAACTAAAACTGATTGTTCTTAAAAAAAGTAGTTTTCATATGATTTGTGTGGAGCGATTTTTGTTTGTTATTACTCGACACATACATATGCTATAAAAGCACTTGTCAGGCCAGTAAAACATAGGCATTGGTTCTATTTATCTTGAATAATTTCAACTTCAAACAATTGCTGCGTTTTTTATTACCAGAACTTCAAGTAATATATAGAACATCGGGAATAATACTGGGAAATTTTATTTAGTTTAACCAATATACATATTTAATTTAAGATCTATTTATTTGAATAAATCTCAACTTCTAACTATATTTTTTGGCGTTTATTGTCATTAATACAGGTATCAAGCATAAAACAATGAAAAAAATTTGTTTAAAATATATCCTTTTAAAATTTTTTTCGAGTTTGCAATACCAATATATAATAGGCCGATTTTCAACATCAATTTTGAAATTGCATATGTATGTATCGAGTAATAACAAAACAAAAATCGCTCCATTCAAATCATATGAAAACTAGTTTTTTTTTTGCATTTTTTGGTCTTAGATTTGTAATAACGTATAAATTAGGCCCAAAGATACTTTTTCATGTACCTGAGTACAAGGAACAATATGTTTTCGTTAATTTTAAGATGAAACATTTTTCAATTTCCACACTTTTCATTCATGAATTTCAACAACTCTAAGTCAAGATTTTCATTATTTTTTTAGGGGTAAATATGAGAAATTAATAATTTTCGCTATTCGTGTCCCTTATTATTCATATTAAACTGCATCTGTTTCACATTCGAAATAAGCGAACTAACAAAAATCGGTTGGTGTGAGTGAGAGAGATAAATACAATTTTTACGAAAATAAATGGAATGAAAACACGCGGAAATTCTCAGGAAGAGTATAAAATACAATATAAAATATTTATAATTTACACACACATGCAAACCGGAGAAATTGAATTTCTGTAATTATAAATTTTAGCAATGCCTATGGATTAATGGCCTGATTAGTCTTTTATAGCATATGTATGTGTCGAGTAATAACAAACAAAAATCGTTCCATACAAATCATATGAAAACTACATTTTTTTTTGCATTTTTTGGTCGCAGATTTGTAATAACTTATAAATTAGGCCCAACGACACTTTTTCATGTACCTGAGTACAAGGAACAATATGTTTTCGTTCATTTTAAGATGAAAAATTATTCAATTTCCAAACTTTTCATTCATGAATTTCAACAACTCTCAGTCAAGATTTTCATTATTTTTTTTAGGGGTAAATATGAGAAATTAATAATTTTCGCTATTCGTGTCCCTTATTATTCATATTAAACTGCATCTGTTTCACATTCGAAATAAGCGAGCTAACAAAAATCGGTTAGTGTGAGTGACAGAGATCAATAAAATGTTTACGAAAACTTTACGAAAAATCTAAATGAAATAAAAAAAAAAATAGAGATCATGGAAAGAGATAAAGGATAAAATATATAGATCTTTCGTTGAATCTTCCAGCATGCTTTTGAAAAATTATAATATTTTAGTTCTTGTGCAACAGGTTAGTAAGGAAGTTGTTCATCTTTACTAGTTTATCTATGGTTTAACATTAAATGCATTATATTAATCAATAAAAAATTAAAATCTTTCAGATATGTATTACTGAAGAAACGAGAAAATTCTTATCCAGTACAGCATTCCAATAAGAATTTTTTTTTTTAACTTAAACTATATTTTTCGATGTATTGTGATTAAACTTTAAGTCAATTACACGTCAGTTACATAAAATTTTAACCACAGTCAAATTATGATTATTATTATTACATTTAAAAAAAAAACACATTACAAAGTACAGTGTTAAAGTTTTTCACCCAACTTTAATATTTTAGAACAAGATGCTCGACCCTGAATACTAATGTACTAAATATGTATTCCCATGAGTTTACACGAATTTTATATGAGACAAGAGACAACTGGTTAAGTGGTGAGCCCAGTAACTAACTAATTTTCAAACCTGTCATTTCACCAAAAGTCAAATTTCAGAAGTAAATAAAAATATAATAAAAATGGATGTAAAAAGTTGTCGCCTTTGTTTAAAAATGCAAAATAATTTAATAAGTATATTTAGTGAATATGGAGTATCGCAAAATATACCAAAAATATTAACCCAACATTTTTGGTTCGAGGTATAATAATCTTATATTAACTAAGATTTCTGTATTCGCTACTGTGTGAATTTTGCATTTTTTTAGGTAAAGGAGGATGATAATTACAGCAATAAAATATGTCCAAGTTGTTGGAAGCAAGTGGAATCTTTTCATATATTTTACAGCCAGGTTCATGATTCACATACTCTTTTATATTCGGATATTCACGATTTTATTAAGACCGAAGTGTTAGAAGATTCGGAACTAATAAAAAATGAAATGGATTCTGTTGCCGTTCAAGATAAAACTCAAAACTTATTAAATTCCAATAAGCTGATAGATATTGATGAATTGGATAAAACGAGATATAATATTTTATTGGATGATAATAAAGATATTTCAGATTCTGAGGATGATTATAATGAAACCGTGGATTCAAGTGTCAGTGAATCTAGTGAAGATGAATGTAAGAAACCTAAACCGAATACTACGAATAGCAAACGAAAGTCTAAACCAGAAGAATTGGCCGTTATTGAAAAAGATGACCAAGAATTACGTGAATACTTCAAAATGAGCTGTGAACTTTGCTCATTTCAGTTTCATGTGTTTCAGAATGTTAAAACACACTACCGAATAGCTCATCAGTTAAACGGATATCTTACATGCTGTGACAAAAAATTTTTTAAACGTTGGCATGCTCTAGAGCATATTCGACGGCATTTAAATCCAGACGCTTTTAAGTAAATATTTCAAAATTTTGAGTAACATATTACTGAAGGTAATAATCTTGGCGGTTTGTATTTTAGATGCGATATATGCGACAAAATTTATATAGATAAACGCGGACTTCAGACACATATGTATCAACATTTACCCTCTGAGGAAAAGCCATTTAAATGTCAAAAGTGCCCAAAAGCATTTGCAAAAAATTCGTTATTACGACAACATCAAATTCGCCATGTTACTGAAGAAGAAAAATCATTCTTTTGCGATGAATGTGGAAAAGCGTAAGTTATTTTTGATCACATTATAGGTATAGTTGTATAGATAATTTAATAAATTGCAGATTCGCTTCAAATTGCCTGTTACAATTTCATAAACGCGGCGTACACGAAGGTGCTTTTATTCATGTCTGTGAAATATGTGCAAAATCATTCAAAAGCAAATTATTTTTTGAAAATCATATGAAAGCTATTCATAGCAATGTTGTTTTACCAAAAGTCCAGTGTCAGATATGCGCTGCTTGGTTAAAACACGAACATAGTTTAAAAAGTCATATGCGGCGACACGATGATGCAAATAAAACGTATATTTGTAATATATGCAGTAAACAAGCTCCAAATCGAGGCGCATTACAAAGTCATAAAAAATATGCACATTTAATTGAACGGAATCATAAGTGTACAATATGTGACAAAGCATTTAAAAAATCAGTTACATTACGAGAGCATATGACGCTGCATACTGGTGAAATTTTGTACAAATGCCCGCATTGTCCGAAAACATTTAATTCATCGGCTAATTTGCACTCACACCGTAAAAAAGTTCACACAAAAGAATGGGAACAAACACGTCGAACAAAAATCATTAACTACAATGAAAAAGTCTCAAGTTACTTATAATTATGTAGAGATTTAAATATTTTAATTTCTTAACAAATAATTATATTTTATTAAATACATTTAAAAATCGTAATATAATATTTTATAAAATAAAATTATCAAAGTATGTTGTTTGAATAATTCATGTCCCGGTAGCAAACGAGACAATATTTCATAAATGTATAGAACATACATAATTGAAACCATCCGGTTCAATTAGAAAATCATGTTGTTTTTTTACTAGAATCATAGATATAAAATTCTTATCTTTTCCACATTTTATTTTATTTAATTTAATTTTTTGTAATTTTTCTGCTTATTACTAACTTTTAAATACACAGGTGGTTTTTAATCAACGATGTTTATAAAAATAAAATTTTGTACCGTACGAGCCGTAAACTGAACCTTAAAAATGAAAACAATATTAAATTCTGAATTAGGTACCTACGTATTATTGTATGTTTACTAGTTAAGTTATATAAATTATAAATGTTAAAAGTTTAGAATCGATTCCAAAGATTGCTTAATTTTGTTTCAAAATTGATATTCGGTCATATTTTTTTAATTTAAAAATAGTGTGACATAATTATTTATGTTTTTGCAATACAAATTCATAATATAGAAAAGAAATAATAGCACAATTGTATGTATATGCTTTTTATCGGTATTTCAGAATACCCAATAATAAGTATGTTTTTGCATTCAAATATGTTTGCTTGTTTTAAGTTATATGAATTTGTAATTTTTGTTGTTACATCACAGGTTTTGTAAATACCGTAGATCATTTGGATTTTCTAGTACATATTTACAACAAACTAACAAATCTTTTACTTTTATGTATTTTTTTCCATTTTAAAATATCTGGTCTGTTATGCCTGTTGGTGTATCTTTTAAAAAATATCTATTGTATATTAGGTATATCTATATTATTTTTGAAATACGTTAGTACTGGGAAAATAGACGAGAATTTCTTTGCCTTAAAAATATACTATCTATATTGGCAAATACAGCATCGGCTTTTTGTGAAGCATCAACTTTATAATGTAAGCCTTTCAATTCATAATAATGGGCAAGTGGTTTAGTTTGTTTATGATACGAATCTAATCGTTTTTTTAATGCCTCGACATTATCATCACTTCGACGGATTAATGTTTCACCAGTAATATCATCTTTCATTGGAACTTTTGGTGGTGCAAATTCTTCGTGATATGAACGGCCACTTTTTTGGTGAATTAAACGCCCTGTAATACGCCTGACAAGCAAACTATCGTCAATCCCGAATTCAATAACAGCGTCCAGCCCAGTGTTTCGTTTTTCTAAGAGGTTGTCTAGCTGAAAAATAAACACCTTTATAAGTATGTATGTATGTCTATAAATATAAACAAATGATTATAGGAAAGCGAAATTGAAAAATGTTTTAAACTTTTAGTAAGATATTTAAGAAAAACATAAAATTCAATAGTTAACAAACCCAAAACTAACTTTTTCAGCTTGCACCACGGTACGAGGGAATCCATCTAATAAAAATCCATTTCGGCATTCTGGCTTATCTAGGCTGCTATCAATTAAATCAACCACCAAATCATCAGATACCAACTTTCCCTCATCCATGACTTTCTTTAATTGTGCTCCTAACTTTGAACCAGATTGGATCTCAGCACGTAACATGTCACCGGTTGATAAATGACAAACACAAAATTTATCTTTTAATTTTGGAGCCTGTTAAAAATACGGAATGATATGAATGATTTATTAAAACAATATTTATGCAATCTACGATATGTATACGATTTCAAAAATATCTGATTTTGGACCATTTTTCATTCGATGGATTATGGAGATAGCACCTTTATTTTGTACAAAATCAAATAAAAGTTTTTTTTAAATTAATCTAGGTATATCATAATGTTAGTCACATTAGATTTGTTATTTTTTTTATCAATTTATCGCGTTGAGCAAGGTCAAAGTTCTAAAGTTTTATTTGATTCTTAAAAATTAATTTATTTATGTAATAATTTAACGTGGTTCTAAATAACTCTAATTTCCAAATTTTAACGATTAGATGTAGCTATAGAACTAAAAATACAAAGATTATTTTGTGATGTCAGAGATGACGTAGACACGATTCAAAATCAACATACATTTTGGTATTCCATACAAATCTAAGTAGTATTTTAATTGTCACTAACCTGAGTACCTTTACCAGACCCTGGAGGTCCCAATAGAACTGCATTAATTCCAACGTTCTCAACGGGTTGGAGTTTAGCTGCGGCTGAGTTTGGGGACATATTCTAACCTTAAAAATATAAATACCAAATATAATATTAATATGTACATAAATATGTAATATATTAATAAAACAGACAGATAATATTAAAACAGTAAAATTCATTTACTTTTTTTTACACAAGTAATATTGCGTAACAACAACCAAATTAAAAACCACCGCTACAAAATCACTTTGCACAATGACTTTAAAATAAAAGTAGAAGGTTTATCTATCATACGAATTTAAAGAGACATCTATAAATCGATATTTGCAGTAACGGTTTGCAACCGATAAAAAAATAAAATACAAACCATCATTTTCAAAATTTTAGTAACTTCAATTAAAACATTAAATTAAATTATCTTAAATATTATTATTGTATATAACGTTCACTGAAATCATCTGATTCATAATCATCATCACTCTCAATCTCATCTTCAGTTACAGTTTCCCACGATGAATCTTCATCATCACCAACTTCCATAACCATAAAAGGTTCTTCTTGGACCATTATTCGTTCAGTTTGAATATTTATTTCAACTGCCATTCTAAAATCCATTGCCATGAATGCAACTGTAACTAGCATGGGTAATATAATTCGACAATTCCATGCTAATTTAGTCAAAAATAAAAATGTTTCATTAAATGTTGAAACCATTATAAATGTGGATAAAAGTGAAATTATTAAAGGATTTAGTAATATGTATGTAGAAGCAATTTAAAATTCGTGAATCATTTCTTTTTATTTTAACTTAGGATAACTGCATTGTAGAGTATTTTCTGTAAAAAAAAACAACAATCATTAATTGAAATTACAGTTCCCATATTTGTTACTGATTAACAATTTACATTTAAATGTTGTATTTAACTAAAATTTAGATGATTGGCATTATACTTTTGTTATTAAAATTAAAACCATTAAATATTTTGATATAAATTATACCGATTTTTATTTTATTAATTTCTTTTATTCTAGCAACTGTACTTTTGACATTTTATTGTTTATTTCCCTATGTACAGTGCGATTTAAAGAAGCTAATTATCCCCGTATACATTTCGCGATTGGAGCATGACGGGTTCCACGTAGCGGAAATATTTTGAAGTATATGTGATACGAGCAGTTTCCGTTATTTTAAACGTTCGCGGATTTAACGTATTAAACGTATTTTAAACGTCGTCATGCTCCAATGGTCCAATAACATTTCCTTAAATCAAACTGTACATAGAGAAATAAATGTTCATAATAACACCCTTTTTTGGAATAATTTTGACGTAAGTGAAATAATTGGCACTTCCATTTTATGCGATAATAGTTCATTTGCTATTCGAATTCTGTAATAATTTTTACAATAGTGCCATTTCATTTGACCAAAGAATTGCAATTGGAATTAGAATTCAATTTTGGTCAAAAGAAATAACCATAACCAACCAATTCTCGTGGTTTAATTTTAAAAGTTGGTAGTGAGCTGTGTTTGACATTTTTAATTACTTTCATTCATATACGAAAACTCTGGTGTCAAACACAGTAACTACAAACTGGAATTGGAATTGCAACCAGTTTCGTTTTTTTATTAACAAAACTTAAAGTTCTATATCGAACATCGGGAATAATACTGGGAATTTTATTTAATTTAACCAATTATATTTTGTTTAAGTTCTATTTATCTTGTGCTGCGTTGTTTTATTAACAGAACTACAAGTCCTATATGGAACATCGGGAATAATACTGGGAAATTTTATTTAATTTAACCAATATATTTTATTTTAGTTCTGTTTATCTTGAATAATTTCAACTTCTAACAATCTTTTTTGCTGTTTATTGTCAAATAATACATGTATTAAGCTAAATACAATGAAAAATATTTCTTTAAAATATTTCCTTTTAAAATTTCCCTTTTTTCCAAGTTTGTGTACTTTGATTTTATCGAGAACTTAAAAAAAAATATTGTTTTATCGAGAACATTGAAAATAAAGTTAAATTTAATTTTATGTTGATAACATTGAATTAAAATATGTAGTTTAACATTGAACGTATCATATTTATTGATTTAAAGTACATTTCAACTGTATTTTACTGAAAAAACGAAAAAAATTCTTATCCAGAACTTCATTCGAACTCGAACATTTTTGAATAAAAAAAAACGATTCTTAATAAATAAACGAAGCTTTAATTTTAATTCGGTTTCCCAGTATTTGCCCAATGTTTATCTAGAACTTTAAGTTTTGTTAATAAAAAGACAGCTACAAACAAACCCCAGACAAATTTTAGCGAAAAAAAAATTCGATATAATTTTTTCTAATTTGCTAGAAAAACATATAATTTACTTACATAGTAGGCTTTTAACAAATTATTTAATTTATTTTATCGGTACCTCAGGATGTACCGCTAAAAATTATTTTTATTTACATAGATAGATTTCAAAGTTTTGTTATGACGAAACAACAAATCTAGCAGTTTTGGTTGCATACTGAGTTTATTTTACAAAAATTATTTTCCTATATCGAGTTTTTTTTTCGCTAAAATTTGCGCTTGGTTCCTATACTGTTTTAGGAGATTTATTCGATTTTACGAAGTTGCCATGGAAAATTATTTTAAAAAATGTGATCTACATATTAATTTAACCAATATATTTTTTTAAGTTCTATTTCATTGAATAAATTTCAACTTCTAACATTCTTTTTTGCTGTTTATTGTCAAATAATACATATGTATAAAGCTAAATACAATGAAAAATATTTGTTTAAAATATTTCCTTTTAAAATTTCCCTTTTTTTGAGTTTGTGTACTTTGATTTTTGCTGCGTTTTTTTATTAATGGTATTATGACACTGGCTAGTTTTGAAGTGCAATAAAGTGCTGTAACTGTAAACCAATTTTTGTAAGAAAGAGAAAGGAACAGGAGACAACATTATTATAATGGACGCCACGTGCGTCAGCATGTAAAATATAAATATAAACAAAAAATTAATTTTCTAATAATTTTTGGGATTGCAATTTATATGGGATTTGAGTTAGAGTTTAATTTGATTTTATTAAATTTTATTAAAAATTTGATTAAAACATATATTTATTTATAATTAGTTTTGTTCAAATACAATAAAACTAGCAACATAAATATTCAATATGAAATTTTTTATTTAAACACAAACTATGTACTAAAATTGTACTACTCGACTTTGGAATCACTCGCACTTGTATTTGGAAAACCTAAAGAGTAGTCTACAATTCTTCCAGCTTCTCGAAGTCCACTTAAAAATGCACCATGCACGGTAGCTGAATAGTTTCGTATTGTGTGTTCTCCAGCAAAAAATAACCGTGGTAATTCTTTATCGTCATTCTTCGAATCGGTTTGAGATGTTGGTGTTACAGGCGCGGCGAGTAAATCATAATTTGAACCGGATGATGCAACTGAGACAAAACTGTAAGATCCTCGGGCCCAAGGATCATCATGCCATCTTGTTACTAGTTTATTTTGGTTGTGGTACTGCCGAATTTTTGAAAATACCTTTGAGTACGGCAATACAACGTCCTACAATTACATCATCAGATACATTTTCCATAATTGCCGCGGACTGTTCAGCCACAAGGACTAACAATACCGGTCATTGCGAAATACTCCAAAATAAAAATAACTCACCACGACTTGCAGTTGTACTACCAACATGACCAAACAAATTTGACGAAGTATCCCAAAATATTCGATCGAAGCACAGCACAACTTTATTTAAATTTCCGAATCCCAAACGTTGAATGGCCGCTTGTTTCCACTCCAGAAGAGGGGGATCAAATTTAACCGTGTTTAATTGATTGGATGATGGAGATACGGCAATTTTCAGTACGCCTAACGTAAGGGTACATAAGACTAGATCAGCTTTATAAGGTACTGATGAATTATTGGTTTTAAAATTTTCCGTAGTAACCTCCACACCGCCAGGAAAATACTTTATCCAATCCCTCCGGTAATGCGATTGGAACACATGAATATCCATTTCGCACAGTTGTATGATTGCCAATGCATTCAAAATCGTCATCTTGTCTCAATGTTTTAAGGACAAAGTGTTTAGTGGTGTCGCATTAGCGAATTCTAAATTTGCAAAGTGCCAATCTAAAATTTGACGATCGTTTGATGACAGATATACATCACTTGGAGGATTCATTTCCATTTCTTTGAGGTTTGATTCCATTTGATTTAAATTCAACTGTTCTACGTCAGCCCAAAGAACATGCAATTGACGGTGAGCTAAACGTACATTAAACTCATTCTCAATATACATATTTTTATGTTGTTGGATCACATTATTTAAATGTTGCACTGGTTTTTCTTTAACATGTTTTTCTTGTAATCGTATAATCCATTCCAATGCTTGGCCTAATGATACTGGATTATTTCCGGCATAATTAAAATCTAATTGATGGGAGAATTTGTGAACTCGGGCAGTCTATTAAATTCTCTTTCAACCATTTCATCTTTATGATTTGGTACTGATTTTCCTCCAGCCCCGTACATTGGACAAGCTTGTTTTATTGGAGCCATTTCCATACCAGTTTGCCTGCTCAATATAGTTAGAGGTTTAGGCCATATTCCAGTAACCACCATTGCACCTAGATCAGCAATGTAATTATTATTTCGAAATGTGGCAATACGCCCTCCAACACGATCTCTTGCTTCTAACACAATAACATCCATTCCAAATTGTTCAAACTGTTGCGCTGCTGCTAGTCCTGAAATTCCCGCACCAATTACAACCACTTTTGCAAATTTTTTAAGTGGTAATGATTTTTTTTATATGCTTGAAAATACCGAAAGTTTAATTTTAAGTTTTAATCAAATTTTATTTTTAGTGTCATAATACCATAACAGAACTTTAAGTACTATATAGAACATCGGGAATAATACTGAGAAATTTTATTTAGTTTAGCCAATATATTTTATTTAAGTTCTATTTATTTGAATAAATTTCAACTTCTAACTATATTTTTTGGCGTTTATTGTCAAATAATACAGGTATCAATCATAAAACAATGAAAAATATTTGTTTAAAATATTTCCTTTTAAAATTTCCCTTTTTTTCGAGTTCGTGTACTATTAATTTATCGCGAACTTGAAAAAATCAATGTTTTATCCAGAACATTGAAAAATATTGTTAAATTTTATTTTATTTCGATAATAGTGAATTCAAATGTGTAGTTTAACATTAAATGTATCTTATTTATTGATAAAACATTAAATTAATTTGGATTTTACTGAAAAAATGAGAAAATTCTTATCCAGAACTTCATTCGAACTCGAAAATTTTTGAATAAAAAAACACGAATTTTTGGTGCGTTTTTTTATTAGCGTTTTTTTTTATTCAAAAATTTTCTCTGCCACTTTCCATTCGTCAATTTTCTCGTTTGTCCAGTAAAATTCAATTGAATTTAATTGTTTATCAATAAATATGATACATTTAATGTTAAACTACATATTTTAATTGAATATCATCAACATACAATTAAATTTAACTTTATTTTTCAATGTTCTGGATAAAACAATGTTTTTTCAAGTTCTCGATAAAATCATAGTACACAAACTCGAAAAAAAAACAGAAATTTTAAAAGGAAATATTTTAAACAAATATTTTTCAATGTTTTTAGCTTTTATCGAGAACATTGAAAAATAAAGTTAAATTGAATTTTATGTTGATAATTATTAAAACAGTTTTAGAGGCCATTACTGGCCCCTGGAGCATGGTCTTCATACTGTCTAAGACAATCTGAAGAGGCCAAGTCGTTCTCTACACCGTGGAGCCATCGTCGCCTGCAACGACCTCTGCGCCTACCATATGGTGGCTCTCCTTTCAGAGATCGCTGCACAATTCGTTACGGATCAGCACGCAGAACGTGCCCGAGCCAGCGTACTCGCTGAGAGCTTATTTCATGTACAATATCGCGGATCTTCATCAGATCTCTGATCTCGATATTATACAGAGCTCGGTAGGTACCATCTATTTCGCGTTTTGGGCCGTAAATCACACGCATGACTCTTCTCTCAAATGTTAGGAGCCATCACTCGTACTCATCCGTCAGCGCCCAACTTTCACATTCAAACATAAATACGGGCCTGATCAAGGCTTTGTAAAGCTTCAGCTTCACGGCACTTGATAAGTGTTTAGATTTTAGCAGTGGCCTTAGAGGATACAAAGAACGACTGCCAGCTGCCAGCCGCACTTTAATATCCTCACCCACACTGTTATCGTGAGTGATAAGAGAACCCAAATATTTGAACCTCCTCACTCCCTCAAACGTGTGGTGGCTACTACTAAAATCTGGTGTACCATTGTCCTTAAAACCAGAGATCAGGTATTTCGTTTTGGACTCATTGATCTGAAGTCCAACTGAAGCTGAAAACTCTACAAGCGGATCAAGTATTTCTTTCACTCCGTTGCTATTCAGTCCAATCACGCATATGTCATCTGCATATGCAAGCACCTGATTGGACTGGCGATATAAGATGTTACGCTGCGGTGTTTCAGTTTTACGAAAGATGTACTCCAATATGAGATTAAAGAGTATCGGGGACAGAGCATCTCTCTGCCGAACACCCGAGTTAACTACAAAACTTGTCGATAGCATGTTCTCAACTTTAACACAGCATTGGGACTGCGTCACTGTCATCCTACATAGTCGTACCAGTTTTGTTGGCATTCCTAGGTATTCCAGGGCAGACCATAAACTCTCTTGATTGATCGAGTCATAGGCCTGCCGGAAATCCAGGAACACCTGATGTACGGGGATGGATGTCTCATAATATTTAGATAGAATCATCCGCAGCGAAAAGACCTGATCGGTGACTGATCGATTCGGACGAAATCCTCCTTGATAGTCACCAACCAAGCCCTCCGCTAGAGGAGTGATTCTATCCAATACAATGTATGACAGTAACTTGTACGCTGTGCAAAGGAGAGCTATACCGCGATAATTCTCAGACTTCAAGCGGTCTCACTTTTTGAAGATGGGGCATATCGCGGCCACTTTCTATTCGTCAGATATAACTTCGGTTCGCCATACTAATCGAATAAGGTCGAAAAGACAGTTCAACAAAGTATCCCCTCCGAATATCAAGAGCTCCGAATTAATGCAGTTAATGCACGGTTTCGTTTCAATCTCTGCATGGGTTTAGTGAATTCCTCATGGGACGGCTCCTCAGTGCAAATCTCCGCAGTCTGTATTAGAGGTGGCTCAACAACAGTCTGTGACGCATGATGGACATCAAGCAGGTCAGTAAAGTGTCCACTCCGTGCGTCAAGTACTACGTCGATGTTGACACAGAGGTTTCCATCCCGGTCCCGAATGGCGGTTGACGTAGGCCTGAAAGTATGGTGCAGTCCAGTAATTCCTTTAAAGAAATTACGCGAACTGCGCTCATTGCTGAGTTGTTGTACTTTCAGAACCTCAGCCTTCCACCATTCTCGCTTCTTCCGTCTACAAATCCGCTTAGCTGCCCTTCTTGCAAGAGCAGCCTTGTTTTTCCTCGCGATTGTGAGACGTTGTTGCACTTCATTATGGGCTATATTTTGTTGCTCAACTGCAAGACGACACTCGTCATCAAACCAATCATTCTTGGGTCTGACTTTCACTATACCTAAAGTCTGTTGAGCAGCACTGACAACCGAAGTTTTCAGTACCTCCCAGACAGAGTTCACGCAGTCAGACTGGTAATTAGCTTCATTAATGTTGTCGCTGACAAGATCCTGATATCGTTTCTTTTGATCTTCATTTATCAGACCTTCACAATCGCAACGTACCATGCGTTTCGCTGTGTTCCCAGACTTGTACGAAAACTTCCATCGTAGCTTTGCAGCGACCAAATGATGATCGCTGCTTACGTATTTGGTTGCTGACCGATAAGTTCTCACATCCTGCACAACATCCTGAGCCCGTCCTTTAGAAACTAACACATGGTCAATTTGGCTGCGGGAAGTTCCGCGAGGATGTGTCCATGGCTCAAGATGTATGTGTTTGTGAGGGAAGAATGTGCTTGCTACTCTAAGATCATGAGCAACCGCAAAGTACATCATTCGAAGAATGAGTACGAACCTATGTTTTCACACAAGTCGGTCTGATTTCTGCCAGCTCTAGCATTAAAGTCCCCAATTACCATTCTAACATCGTGTTCGGGTATAGATCCCATTAGATCGTCCAAGTCATTGTAAAATGAGTCTTTATGTTGGGGCTGGCTGACTTCTGTGGGCGCATGTACACAAATTATCGACAGGTTAGCTAACTTCATGCGCAAGCGAAGCTTACACAATCGGTTATTGACTGCTTGGAAATCCAAAACAGCGTTCTTTACCTGCGGCCCAAGAAGAAATCCAGCTCCAAGATTTCCGAGGTCATCTCCACTGTAGAACAACGTATAGCCCTGGGACACATGGTCTCCATTTTTAGGCCAGCGAGTTTCTTGAAGAGCAACGAGTTCCAGCCGATACTCCTTCATGCACGTGATTAGGCCCTCCAACGCTCCTGGTTTCCTTAGTGATTGCACGTTCCACGTGCCGATCCTAAATCTCGTGTCCGGGTACTTGAGCGGGGGTCCGGTGTTGTTTTGGCGGTATCCATTTTTCTTTTTGTTGACTTTATAAACATTTTATTTTTTTTTACGGATGCGGGTCGTCAGCCCAGCGATCCAACCGTTTAGTCGCCTCCTACGACAAGCAAAGGATACTGTGGTGGTATTCTTGGGAAACGTGTTCGTGCAATTTTGATTTACGAGACATGTGAGTGCCCCCCGACCACAGGGGCCCTATTATCAATATGTTGATAATATTGACTTAAAATATGTAAGTTAATATTAAATGTATCATATTTATTGACTAAAAATATAATTCATTTGGATTTTACTGAAAAACGATAAAATTCTTATCCAGAACTATATTCGAACTCGATAATTTTTGAATAAAAAACAGGATTTTGAATAATTTCAACTTCTAACAATATTTTTTGACGTTTAGTGTCAAAAATACTGGTATTAAGCAAAATAAATACAATAAAAATATTTGTTTAAAAATTTCCTTTTAAAATTTTCCTTTTTTTCGAGTTCGTGTACTACGATTTTATCAAGAACTTAAAAAAAACATGTTTTATCGAGAACTAAAATAAAATATTGTTAATCGAGAACATTGAAAAATAAAGTTAAATTTAATTTTATTTTGATAATATTGAATTATAATATGTAGTTTAACATTAAATGTATCATATTTATTGGTAAACAATTAAATTCATTTGGATTTTACTGAAAACTGAGAAAATTCTTATCCAGAACTATATTCGAACTTGAAAATTTTTGAATAAAAAAACACGACTACCATCAATTCAGAAGGAATTTCATATTTGAATTTATTATACATTATTGTTGTTGTAAATTGGCAAATAAAATGTCACTAATAATAATTTTGACATTGTTGACATAAAATCAAAGAATATTTAACTTAATGAGAAGCGCAAACTAGAACAAGAAAATACACCACTAACTTTTGATGCTAAATCCATTTTTTCTAGTGTTAATAACTCTAAATATTACAAATCTTAAACAATTACTAAAAACAGAAACTCAGAAAGTACGGCTCTGATTAAATTAAATATTCATTGATAAAATGTAACGTGAACGTAGGAAGTCGTCAAATTTGGCTTGAATGTGTTCGCAACTAGAAATGTGTGTATTAGTGCGCATGCGCTGTTAAATTTGTTTTGTATTGTATTTTGATTTTTGACACCGTATTTTAACATTTTTTGAGGGAAGTGAATTAAATTAAATTTCGACTAATAAAATATCATTTATGTGAAGTTCTTTCGTACCACAAAAAGTAATGTACATCAAAAAATATCAAAATATTTTGCCGGTTTTTTGATGTACAACACTTTTTGTGTTCTTTCGGGACAAAAAAAATCAAAAATGTTCATCAAAAAAATGGAAATATCGATTTTTTCTTACAATATAACTAACACATAATTATGCGTCAATTCGAAAATATAAACATAAACAATGCGAAACATCATCTGTAGTCATTCGTGTTTCTCTTGTTGTCCTTAAAAATAAAATACGTGTAATAATAAATTAAATGTCGAATTTTTTCGGGTCAAAAAAATTAATATACATCAACATTTTTAGAGTTTTTTTGGAAATGCTGATTTTTTCTTGAATTTTAACTAAAACCAACCCGTGTTTATCTATCAATTCATAAATATAAAAATAAACAATCGACGGAAGACGTCATATAATAATACATTTCCCTTTCGTTCTATCATGATTTACCTCTCTTTATCTCTTTACTTAATACAAATACAGAAAAACATCAATTTGGTTTCGGGACAACAAAGATTTGATTTTTTTTAAAAACCCGCAGGAACTCTACATTAGTAAATTTAATTACGATTATTATTAATAAACATAATAATAATAATAATAATAATAATAATAATAAAAGTATGTATAACAAGTTGCGTATTTTTTTTTCCACAATTTTTTTAATTCCACCAATGTTTTATTTATAGAAACTACTATGCACTGAGGAGCCATCCCATGAGGCATTCAAAAGTATGTATAACAAGTTGCGTACATTTTTTTATGTTCATATTCGCTTGTGAGAGACTATACAATTTTTGTTATTTTTTGAGATGTCGAAATCTCACATTTCGTTTCAAATAAATAAATTATTGTTTAATTAAAAGTTAATTCAAATTTATGTAGATAATTATTTTATATATGCCGTGTAAATAGTCAGTTGTATTAATTCTAGTTTCATACTTATATTTTCATAACAAATAAATAAATCAATAATTGATTTTATTAATCACATTCGAAACTGAAATTTTGCCGCCAAAATCTATAATATAAGCTCTGCTCAATTATTGTTGAAAACAACTTTTTTTCATCATTTTCCGATTTTTGAGAACAAACACAGGAACTCTTATAATAATTCAGAAATCTTATAATAATTTTTGATGAAAAAAGTGAGAGATAATTGTGAGACTAATTTAAAAAATTTTCGGATGCAAACATAATTGGGTAATAAGTAAACATAATAATTTATATAGAAAACGGAGTGTAAGCACCAACAATTTTGTATTTGTTTACAAACTTAATAATTATTTACCCTTATTGCAAGACCGTCTATAGATATTAGTATAGTATCAAAACCGTCTATAGTTTTGCCAAAATCTTCTATATTAACAAGTCCAATTATTTACATAGGCACACACAGATTATTGCCAAAACCGACTTTTTTCGACCTTAGTATTGGTGCAATAGACGGCAATGTTGTGTTCCATTGTGATCAATTTGTTATGCACAAAAAAGTCAAAGTCTCGTTAAATTAATTTTTCAAAATTTAAATTTTGTATAGTTGGACTTGTATAATATAGAAGATTTTGGTTTTGCTTATTGTCACACCAATACCAATATATAACAGGCCGATTTTTTACAAAAAAAATGGCCGGTCCTATGTATGTGTAATGGAATAGAAAACCAACAATTCATATGAAAAAGTCGATTTTTACGTGATTTTACGTGATTTTTTTCTTATATCTTAAAAAATAGGGCTAAAAATAATTTTTCATATACTAGGATTTAAATAATGATTATTTATCATAAGATCTGTTCAATTACTTTTCAGTTTTATTAATCTTTTAATTCATTTTTTTGAAGATTTAGACAGCTAGAATTTTATTTTTTGAATCGGGAATAAAAATTATGAATGAAATTATATGTATAAGTTCCTTTGTCTTTCTCATAGAATTTAAATATGATTTTGATTCTATATCTCACTCTCAGGTTTTTTGTTGTTGTTTTTTTCGCTTCTCGTTAGTACATTCCGGTTGATTTTGGCTTTATTTTTGATTTTTTTTCTTTTGTAGTTAACTACAGCGTTGCCAGTGAGACGATATTATCGTCATTTTGACGTTTTTAGATTCAAAATACGATGAGACGTTTTTAAATTTCTCGTGGAACAAAATTGACGTTTTCGAAAAATTTTAGTACTTGTAAATCTGCCAAATCTAGTAAGAACCGTTTTCGTAGTTGATTGTTGATAGGGCAACGTTACCAAATAAATCTACTACATACTTTTTATTCTATATTTCGCTGTTTTCCGTGTTTTTTTTTTTCATTTTCGCTTATTCCCTTCAACTTCAATTTCACAGTGGTTTCAGTTCAGTTTGTTATGTTCAATGTTGACGTTTGACTTCGAGCGCGAACGCGAAGGCGACCACGAAGGCACGAACTACGAATACGAAGTAGAACTTACAAAGTAATGATGAAGCGCTATTTTCCAACAATTTGTAAGTTACAAAATTTATAATATACTATATCAATTTTAAGGTTCTTTATTATATATTGTTTAGCAAAAACCAACACGAGCTCCGATCTCATTGAAGTTGCGCCCCCCATCATACGACGTAGCCAACACAAGTTAGTTCCTAATAGTAATAGTTCAGTTATTTTATTTGACGCCGAAGGCGATGACCTTTATATTCCACCTGTAAAACCTTTACAACCTCAGGTACAACTTACTTACCTTTGTTTTATAAATTGTGCCTATAAAATTAAATTTATTTTTATTTTTAGGTTAAGGAAATCGAAAACACTAAAAGAATGTTTAACAGTGATACTAATAATAATAACGAGTATATGTACAAAATAATATTGAAAATTGAACAAAACTAATATATACTAAATTCTATTTTGATATTATTCCGTAATGTATTTAAACCTGTAATGTGATGTAGTGTGATGTGTTTGATTTGACAGTAATTCTGCGTTAACATAGTTTTTATTGAATGACGTTTTTGACGTTTTGTGCCTCTGAAAAAATACGATTTCATTTTATTTTTTCTGGCAACACTGGTTAACTAGTTAGTTCATTAAAAATAGTAGGAGGAGGAGGTTGTTCGTCAGCCGCGGAATTATATTTTTGCGTATTATTTTCTTTAGGTTTACTGAAATTATGCATCTATCAGAGTTGTAGATTTATTTTTATAATTAATAATTTAAACACACGATAATTATTCAAACATTAATTAAATCTATTTCTTGAAGTATAAAATTATACACTTTCATAAAACATTTGACAACGTTTTTTTTAAATAAAATTTTGAATTCATAATTTTTACAATTTAATTTTGATTAACATACAGAATATTAAATTAATTGATATTATACTAGTATGTAATTATATTTCTACATATATATTATATTTAAATAAACTATTTTAATTTATGCATAATCATAAAACTAATCTATAATCATCTATCCCCGCAAAAAAATTTAATTCATAATAACTGACAAAAAATAATACAATTTACAAAAACAAATGCAAAACACCTAAAAAAGAAATGTACCATCAAGAAGAAAATTTAAAAAAATTGAAAACGACGTAAGCAAAACAAACCGAATACTTTTCTATCAATGAGAAAGGAGAGTTAAGTTATACCATCACTATTTATGAATTTTATGGAATTATTGACTAACGAAACAACACCGAACGTAGAAATCACACGAACGTAAAAATAAAAATCTTGTTGATTAAAAATTAAAAATTTAGATAAAATATATCCAATAATTGGAAAAATTATCTTACAGGACTCTTGGTAAATAATCATAATTAAAACCCTCATCATTGAAAAATTAATTTTAGGCCTATATATTTAGATATAAGAATGTTAAGCGCCAAAAAAACCTTAAAATCTACTTTTTCCATATGATTTTGTTCAATTTTGCTGTTTTCTATTCCATTACTCATACTAATGCTCAAATGTTATGAAACGGCCTATTATATATTGGTATTGGTCACACCAATACGTCACACCAATACCAATATATAAAAGGCCGATTTTCCGATTAGTAGTGGTCGAGTAATAACAAACAACAATCGCTCCATACAAATCATATGAAAACTACTTTTTTTTTGCATTTTTTGATCTTAGATTTGTAATAACTTATAAATTAGGCTCAAAGACACTTTTTCATGTACCTGAGTACAAAGAACAATATGTTTTCGTTCATTTTAAGCTGAAAAATTATTCAATTTCCCCACTTTTCATTCATGAATTTCAACAATTCTCAGTCAGAATTTTCCATTTTTATTGAGGGAAAAAAATGAGAAATTAATAATTTTCGCTATTCGTGTCCCTTATTATTCATATTAAACTGCATCTGTTTCACATTCGAAATAAACGAGCTAACCAAATTCGCTTGATGTGAGTGACAGAGATAACAAGAATTTATACGAAAATAAATGGAAAGAAAACACGCGGAAAATCTCAGGGAGAGTATAAAATACAATATAAATAAAAATATAAAATATTTATAATTTACACACACACATGCAAACTGGAGAAAATATACTCAACTTGAATTTGTGTAATTATAAATTTTAGTTATACATTTTTAGTCGAAGTCGAAGTAATATGATGCACAATTTCACGTGGGCGTTTTATTGTTGGAATGTTGCATTTATTGAATTAAATTAATTTTTTTTATGATCAACTAATTTATTATAATTTATGTTTTACAAAAAAAATGTTCGCATATATTTGTTGAATGTAGCTTATTACGTCGTTGCTTAAGATGCACCAGCTCATGGTTAAACCATGGTTCCCGAAATCTAGTTTTAATTTTTTTTAATAAACGGAACGTACCTTTCAATACCACTACTGAGGAGGCCGTTAAACTTTAGCACAATGTCATTTAGTATCGCGTCGCGTTGAAGAAAGCTCCAATCCTAATTGTTGAGGAAATCATTCCAGGAAGCGTAGTTAGCGTTTCTAAAATGAAAATAAAAACTATTTGGACGATAATTTGTATACAAATAACATAGAAAATATTTGTCGTAATCGGCGTGTGATGGATGCTCTTGCAGCCGCTAAAATCCGTACATGTAGAAACCTCTGAATAAATGGCGTCGGTTGCAAATAGCAGGTTCAGCAATTTGCCCCGACTGTTACTAGTACGGTTTAGCTGAGTCGTAGAGATGCTAGCAAAGTAGTCGATGAAGGACAATGCTCTTTCGTCTGTGGAAGACGGTATGAAAATGCCATCGACGTCAAACCAATCTATGTCGGGCAGAAAGTCGCCCACAAAGGCGAATTTAAATTAAATCGGTAAAATATGCAAAACACCAGCTTTAAACTATGCGTTACATTAAATATATTTTCCAATTATAATTACTACATAAAAATTTAAATTTACCCACGTAGCGGATACATTTTGAAGCGATCATACGAGCAGTTTGACGTTTGTGATTTATTTTTTAGAATACAAAATAAACTGATCAGTGAGAAATTTTACCAAAGTGCGGTTTTTGTATTGAACGAAATTACTGATTATGTATAATTAATTATTATTTCCTCCATAGTCACAGATACCACAGAAATCTCAAAACTGATTATGCTCGTATATTTTGTTTTTGTTTTCTCCACGAGAGGCGCTTTACCTACTTTTACAATCTCCAATATAAGTAACAAAAATTATTAAGTGATTTTTTCGAGAAAACATGAATTTTTTTTTTCCACAATTTTTTTAATTCCACCAATGTTTTATTTATAGAAACTACTATGCAATTATTTATAGAAGCTACGATGGAAGTTTTCGTACAAGTCTGGGAGCACAGCGAAACGCATGGTACGTTTCGACTGTGAAGGTCTGATAAATGAAGATCAAAAGAAACGATATCAGGATCTTGTCAGCGACAACATTAATGAAGCTAATTACCAGTCTGACTGCGTGAACTCTGTCTGGGAGGTACTGAAAACTTCGGTTGTCAGTGCTGCTCAACAGACTTTAGGTATATAGAAAGTCAGACCCAAGAATGATTGGTTTGATGACGAGTGTCGTCTTGTACTTGAGCAACAAAATATAGCCCATAATGAAGTGCAACAACGTCTCACAATCGCGAGGAAAATCAAGGCTGCTCTTGCAAGAAGGGCAGCTAAGCGGATTTGTAGACGGAAGAAGCGAGAATGGTGGAAGCCGAGGTTCTGAAAGTACAACAACTCAGCAATGAGCGCAGTTCGCGTAATTTCTTTAAAGGAATTACTGGACTGCACCATACTTTCAGGACTACGTCAACCGCCATTCGGGACCGGGATGGAAACCTCTGGGTCAACATCGGCGCAGTACGCATGGAGTGGACACTTTACTGACCTGCTTGATGTCCATCATGCGTCACAGACTGTTGTTGAGCCACCTCTAGTACAGACTGGGGAAATTTGCACTGAGGAGCCATCCCATGAGGAATTCACTAATCCATGCAGAGATTGAAATGAAACCGTGCACCTGGAGTGGACTGCATTAATTCGGAGCTCTTGATATTCGGAGGGGATACTTTGTGGAACTGTCTCGACCTTACTCGATTAGTATGGCGAACCGAAGCTATGCCTGATGAATGGAAAGTGGCCGCGATATGCCCCATCTTCAAGAAGGGAGACCGCTTGAAGTGTGAGAATTATCGCGGTACAGCTCTCCTTTGCACAGCATACAAGTTACTGTCATACATTGTATTGGATAGAATCACTCCTCTAGCGGAGGGATTGGTTGGTGACTATCAAGGAGGATTTCGTCCGAAACGATCAGTCACCGATCAGGTCTTTTCGCTGCGGATGATTCTATCTAAATATTATGAGACATCCATCCCCGTACATCAGGTGTTCCTGGATTTCTGGCAGGCCTATGACTCGATCAATCGAGAGAGTTTATGGTCTGCCCTGGAATACCTAGGAATGCCAACAAAACTGGTACGACTATGTAGGATGACAGTGACGCAGTCTCAATGCTGTGTTAAAGTTGAGAACAGGCTATCGACAATTTTTGTAGTTAACTCGGGTGTTCGGCAGGGAGATGCTCTGTCCCCGATACTCTTTAACCTCATGTTGGAGTACATCTTTCGTAAAACTGAAACACCGCAGCGTAACATCTTATATCGCCAGTCTAATCAGGTGTTTGCATATGCAGATGACATATGCGTGATTGGACTGAATAGCAACGGAGTGAAAGAAATACTTGATCCGCTTGTAGAGTTTTCAGCTTCAGTTAGACTTCAGATCAATGAGTCCAAAACGAAATGGCACACCAGATTTTAGTAGTAGCCACTACACGTTTGAGGGAGTGAGGAGGTTCAAATATTTGGGTTCTCTTATCACTCACGATAACAGTGTAGGTGAGGATATTAAAGTGCGGCTGGCAGCTGGCAGTCGTTCTTTGTATCCTCTAAGGCCACTGCTAAAATCTAAACACTTATCAAGTGCCGTGAAGCTGAAGCTTTACAAAGCGTTGATCAGGCCCGTTGTTATGTTTGGATGTGAAAGCTGGGCGCTGACGGATGAGTACGAGAGATGGCTCCTAACATTTGAAAGAAGAGTCATGCGTGTGATTTACGGCCCAAAACGCGAAATAGATGGTACCTACCGAGCTCTGATGAAGATCTCCGATATTGTACATGAAGTAAGATCTCAGCGAGTACACTGGCTCGGGCACGTTTTGCGTGCTGATCCGGAACGAATTGTGCATCGATCTCTGAAAGGAGAGCCACCATATGGTAGGCGCAGAGGTCTTTGCAGGCGACGATGGCTCCACGGTGTAGAGAACGACTTGGCCTCTTCAGATTGTCTTAGACAGTATGAAGACCATGCTCGGGGTCGAAACCGCTGGAGCCAAATTGTTGACTCAGTAAGGGGTCAGTAATGGCCTTTAAAACTGTTTTAATTAATTAACTATGCATGATATTCTAGTAAAGAAAGAAGAACTCTGTACCTTTAAAATTATAAAATAACAATTGAGTTATCTTAATTTAACGAAGAGTTATTGGCATTTACTTACATGATTCAAGGTATTGTCCGTGCTAAAATTTTGAAATTTATTTTGTGGGTAACAGTTCATTTCCGGGTATATTTGTGGTAGACTTTTTTTCATGACATTGACCAGGCTACGTGCCTTTCTTCACTGGTCTCAATGGGACACCCTGTATAACTTAAATCATGTCGCTCTGCTAAAACACATAGGTGTTTTTGAACAACTGCATATAACAAAAAAATGTAAACAAACCAAATTGACTCTGCTTGGATCGCCGTCTGAGGACGAGCATTATCGCTAATTACGTTATTAATACTTAATTATGGAACTAAATAATTTAACTTAAGAAAATTGAATCATACGACAAGCAAATTGAACTGTAAAATCACAAACATACGATAAACTATCCAAGTTATAAGACAAAAAATATAGATACGTATTTCATACGGCGTGTATAGAGTTTACAACTGAGATTATTCTACATATGAGATTGAAAAAATTGAAAATTGAATCATACGACAAGCAAATTGAACTGTAAAATCACAAACATACGATAAACTATCCAAGTTATAAGACAAAAAATGTAGATACGTATTTCATACGGCGTGTATAGAGTTTACAACTGAGATTATTCTACATATGAGATAAGTAAGGCCTCACTTTTTTAAGTCGACTTATTTTGGGTTTAAAAAAAAAAAATCAAATTTTCGTTGGCCCGAAAGAACGCGTAACCAAATTGATGTTTATTTGTATTTGTGGCAGTAAAGAGAGAAAGAGAGGTAAATATTGTAGAACAAGAAGGAAATTT
>OX596382.1:79561643-79718931 GCA_951394425.1 Tipula unca
ATTTTAATAACGTCTTCCGTCGATTGTTTATGTTTATATTTATGAATTGAAAGATGAACACGTGTAGGCGTTAGTTAAAATTTCAGAAAAAATTAATTAAAAATTGAATTAAATACGAATGACTACAAATGACGTTTCGCTTTGTTGTTTATGTTTATATTTTTGAATTGACGCATAATTTTGGATTGGTGTTAGTTAAAATGTAAGAAAAAATCGACATTTACATTTTTTGATGTACATTAAAATATTTTGCTATTTTTGTCACGAAAGAACACGAAAAGTGATTAATCAAAAACCGGCAAAATATTTTGATATTTTTTGATGGGCCTATTTAGACGTGTATGCACTACATCATGACATTTCACACATTCGTGTTTAGACGTAAAACTTCAAACGGGCCTGTTTAGACGATGTATACAGCACATGATGTATCTCCTCGTTTTTTACCTCTTTGCCTATAAACTAATTTTAGAGTGGGGATATTTGTGTTGCAACTTGCAACGCTTTCAACCAAAATTTTGTGTGATGAACGAATTGTATCGCACAAATACAAACAAACAATTTTTTTTTGAATTGGTCGAATAATTTATAATTTGCCTTTTGGAGAATTCATATGAAACACAAAATTTATGATGTTTGGATTTTTTTTTTGAATTTGGTGATTTTCATAGGTAAATTTTTCGTTAGAATAATAAATTGAAACCAAAAATTTGTGATGTTCAATATTTTTTTGGGGGAAACTGCTGAATTTCTTACGTTAATTTGACGTTGAAAGAATTAATTGAAATAAAAAATTATGGAATTTCGAATTTTTTTTTATTTTGAATCTGGTCATAGGTAAATTTTCCGCTAGAAGGATAAATTGAAATAAAAAATTTATGTGGTCGAGTATTTTTTAAATCTGTTGATTTTCTTACGTTATGAATTTGAATTAATTATCTAGTCTAAACGAATAAAGCGAAAATTTAATGGCCGAACCATTTGTACCGTTCCGAAAATTGGAATAAACAACATTGTTGTTAATCAACCACTCCAGAAATATCCATGTCAACAAAATATATTTTTTTATATATATTTTTTTTACATTTGTTTTTTGTTGTTCTCTCTTGCATACTCGTGTGGACGAGGCCGTGAGGTCTACGCACTCTGAATGCACCTATCAAATAGCTCCATCTTTAACTCAACATTAATACTGAACAACAATATTCATCGGTCAACCCATCATTCGGCGACCATATTAAAATAAAATTTCCTCTTAATCATTCGTCAATCGTCATATTTTTTTAATTTTTACTGCAAATAATGTCATTTTGTAGTTATTTAGAATTAGAAAATAAATTTAGCTATAAAATATTAAATTTACAATTAAAGTTCAAAATATAATAATATATAAATAATATATAATAAAATTTTAGTGAACGTTAAAAGAACAAACTAATGAGTAAATTGGGTTGAAATTGTTTTTCATTTGTAAATATAATTTTGAGTAGTATCGCTTCTAAAATAAAATAAAAGATTTCAAGTTGTAAGCTAATAAAAGAGAACGAGGTCCTAAAAGAGATAGACATACAATTTTGTTATTTTATATTTTTATTATCTTTATAACGTCATAAAATAATATTAAAATTTCCTCTGATTTATACATATATGTTTTACATATTTTAACGTTTTTTTGTCAAGATTACGGTGAGTTATGTTTAATTTGTGTTATTAATGGTATAAAGGAAAAATGTTGTAACAGAAAATTAAATTTAATAAATATATCGTATAATTATAGTACGTACAATTTATTTCATGTAGTACAAAAGAATTATTTTTATACGATATTGAGAATGTCAGCTGATTAAATTTAATCCTTGTCATTTCAATGTTTTTATTTATATTTTTTTTTTTCAATAATACATATGTACATCTATTTTATTTTATTATATTATGTACTGACGAATAATGTATTTTTCATAACAGAGTTTAATATTTAAATATGAGAGAAATGTCATTAGAAAGTTTTCTTTTCTAGTTTATAATTTTACTTTTTTAAAGATGGTTCAAATTTATTGTTTTAAGTTTAACATTTGAAACTATAGTTTAGGTTGTATGATTTATATAACATGCATGAAATGTTTAATTATTAAATTAACTAAAATAAATTTAATGCAATGTATTGCTATCTTCTTATTATCAGTAGAGTTTTCAACCCGAATTAACGAAATACCAACTATCGAGGTTAATAATCACAAAATATTGCCATTATTAATTGAAACTACAGTTATCGGATAAAGCCCTTACCGTGTACAAAGGTATATGTAATTCATTCCGAATCTTTTGTCATGTATTCCGACTACTACATAAGGTTTAACAGAAGGAATTGGTTTATGCTGTTTTCGAAACCAATACCCATTTGTTAATATGAAAAGCAGAATCAGATATACAACGACCGATGTATTTGGTAAAAAATATATTGTCTGCCGGTGATATCGATTTAGTAAAGAGCAATGAGTGTTTGCGCTAAAGAAATGAAACGATTTTGTGTTAATTTGTGTACATATAATTACGTACACAATAAATGACAGCCAACATATGGTATACCAACATAAAAAACCGGAAAACAATTACTAGAACTGCAGCGCCGCCGACAAAATTGAAAATAGACTAAAAAAGTTCGGCGATAATGTTGATAGGTTGTGTGAGCATCGCATACTTTCCGTGTATTCTAATTTGATAGGCACTAAATAAAAAATAAATTTTCTTCTATATTTAATGTCAAATAGACGCCGTTTATGTGTTTACAAAATATCATATAGGCGTAGAAATGCGCACACAAGCGAAGAGCGCCGCTTATGTGTTTGGGGTATAATCTGTTTATGTAGTTGTCAAAACAGATTTCGACGAGACGAGCTTGAGGTGCTACAAAAGAAAATTCTAAACCACATTTACCACCACCAAGCCATCTAATAATTGCAGTTTTCCCTACTATATCCCAACTTAGATAATTAATTTCGATTAAAATAATAATTTTTAAAATTCATAGTTTTTCATATACACAGTTCTTATATGCATTCATGTGGAACGAGACGTCGATCGAATTCCATATTGCTTTCTTCAATTCTGATTCAAAAGACAACAATGTTATTTACAAAGGCGTTAAACCGTATAAGACATTAGCTATAAATAAAAGAAATGAAAATATTAACCTGTTTAATAAATGTCTTAGAATATATTTGAAAGAAATTTAAAATTCAAACATATGCTGATTTGGATTGACAATTGTAATAGACATTTACTATTATGTAGATAATTAGTTTTTGTAATATCTAACTTTTTATGATTTTTAGTAATTCTTAATTTATATATTTAAATTAATATTTTACTGTGTGCGTCTCAATGCTGTGTTAAAGTTGAGAACAGGCTATCAAGAAATTTTGCAGTTAGCTCTGGTGTTCGGCAAGGAGATACTCTGTCCCCGATACTCTTTAATCTCATGTTGGTGTACATCTTTCGTAAAACTTAAACACATCAGCGAAGCATCTTATATCGCCAGTCCAATCAGGTGCTTACATATGCGTGATTGGACTGAATAGCAACGGAGTGAAGGAAATACTTGATCCACTTGTAGAGTTTTCAGCTTCTGTTGGACTCCAGATCAAAGAGTCAAAAACGAAATACATGATCTTTGGTTACAGGGACAATGGCACACCAGATTTTAGTAGTGACCACTATGCGTTTGAAGGAGTGAGGAGGTTCAAATATTTGGGCTCCCTTATTACTCACGATAACAGTGTGGGTGAGGATATTAAGGTGCGGCCGGCAGTCGTGCTTTGTATCCTCGTAAGGCCAACTTACATTTGAGAGAAGAGTGATGCGTGTGATTTACGGCCCAAAACGCGAAATGGATGGCATATACCGAGCTATGTACAATATCGAGATCAGAGATCTCCCCGATATTGTGCATGAAATAAAATCTCAGCGAGTACGCTGGCTCGGTCACGTTCTGCGTGCTGATCCGGAACGAATTGTGCAACGATCTCTGAAAGGAGAGCCACCATATGGTATGCACAGAGGTCGTTGCAGGCGACGATGGCTTCACGGTGTAGAGAATGACTTGGCTTCTTGGTTGTCTAGGACAGCATGAAAACCAAGTCCAGTGCTGGGATGTTCTATCATCACTTCGATTCGCTTCGATAGACATTTGTGTCTCTTTTTTTTACGAACAAAATTGTATTCTATTTCGCAATTTATATTGTGATCATAGCCTACTCGATTCCATTTCTATAAATTCATGCGATAAAATATCACCAATATTTTTATTTTCGATGGCAAATGAAAAGAGGAAAAAGAGATAGTTTGCAAATTTATTATAACAGGCTGAGATCGCAATAGACAAAACGTAATTCAAAAAACGCAATGGAGTACAATTTTGTTCGTAAAAAAAGAGACACAAATGTCTAGCGAAGCGAATCGAAGTGATGATAGAACATCCCAGCACAGTATCGAAACCGTTGAAGCCAAATTGTTGACGCAGTAAGGGGCCAGTAATGGCCTTTAAACACTGTTTTATTATTATTATTATTATATTATGTACTTATTATGAACATTATATTATGTACTTATTTAAAAAACAAACAGCACAAAGAGAGGTAAAAATAACCAAGAGCATCAGATGATCAGATTAAACGAGAGAGTACCAGAAGGAGATAGGTAGAGCAAAAGCAATAAATAATCGGCGCACCAACGTGGTTTGTTTTCTCGTAATTACTATATCTTATATAAGTTTATCCTGTACCTGTACAATGAAATTATATTAGCATGACAATTTTGACAGATATCGCATATATAAACAAAAAAATAACATGGCCACTTAACGCAGAGATGTATTTCAGGTGGTTTGTTTTCATTTTTTGTTTTTATGTGTCGGTATTTATTATGATTTAAGTTACATAATATATGATAACAAAATGAAATGCAAATTTTTAAGTAATCAAAATATAAATATTATGTTTTAAAATTTAATTAATAAAATGTTAATAGTGTAACAAAACGAATTTTGTTGTTCGCTATATGAATTTTGAGGTTAGACTGTTTGTATTTTTTTTCGTGTTTGCCTAGTTCGTACCGAAAATAGGTTGTAGCATTTTTACCAATAGCGCCGTTAATATTTTTGCGATTTTATATTTTTCAACAAAATCATAAAAACACTTTTATTGTTTTATGTTATATATGTATATGATATAATAACATGTATGTATATAATAACTTTATTGTATTTTATGTAATTTTATAAATACTCTTCTTTTAGTTTCACCAAAACCAACACAAATGTATTATACAAGCCGCGCGGTACGCGCCGTACGCAGATACCATTAAACAAAAAGTACAAAGTAAATTTAAGTGTTAGTGCGTTTTTATAATATCCAAATAAGAAATGTGTATATAGTATATAATATACTCAACGAGCATATACATTTTTTTATATTATAATACGTATGTATTGTTTTCTATTTTGTGCTTCATGATTTTTATATACCAAAACATCGTACAGTAGAGGCGGTCAATTTGTTGTTATGTATTTGTGTTTCTTGTTAATATTTCGGAAAAATGTTTTTCTGAGTCCGATATCGATATTTGAATTTATTGCTGAATAAATAAATAAAATTTGTAATAATTGGACCGGTAATGTCGTTTGGCGGTAAATTTTTACTGTAGTTACTTATAGTAAATTAAAAAAATTCCGCTAGACCACTTGTAACTGTTGCAAGCACTTGCGATCGACTTTTATTGTACGTAAAACCTTTCAAAATATTCCAACGTATAGCACAAAACTCACTTAGCCAGTCATAAATAATCTATTTACTTTTATGTATAAAATAAAACCATGCAAGTCGGCTTGAAACGCAAACTAACATAACAATCCAAATAATTTCTATATTAATCTATTATATTATTCTTCATGATTCTTACCTATATTTTAATTGCACTAAATCACTGAACCACCTGATCCTGCTTATATTTCCATATATGTACATATTATTATAATGTACCTATCAGAAATTTAAAATATTGTTGTTGTTGCAAAACTAAAATATACACGGACATACAGGTATTCCTTTACTTACAATTTGAAAAAGGAACAAAACAAATCATGAATAAAATGTTTATCGAAGAAAAAAATTGGTCATAAGTGCGTAATTCAAAAGGTCGCCAGTCGGGGACTACCTGTATTGTTATATACAAATATTTTATTTTATTTTGTACTTCACGTTTGTGTTAGTTTTCTATTTTGTACTACACGTATGTGTTGGTTTTTTACTTTGTACTTTTTTGATGTTTATGTGTCGGTATAGCGCGGCTTGTATAATACATTTGTGTTGGTTTTGATACAGGGCAAAACCAACACAAATGTTCTTCAAGCCTGATTGTCACCAATATTATTTAATTTACTATGCGCTTATACTTGAAAGTATTGGTGATCGATACACTATACAAATGAGTGATAATTTACGTAAAAATTTTAGTCAAAACAAAACCAACGAATTGTGCAGAGAAAATATGGTATAGAAATATGGAAAACAAACATAATATTCTCTTTTAAATAATAGATTATATACGTTAGTACATTGTTGGTTATTCCTTAACTTTATTACATTATAAAATTTGTAGAGAAACATTTTGTGTGCTGCTCCTGTTGCTTAATTTTTGTTTAAAATTAATTAAGGTGAAGTAATTAAAGTTTGAAAATCGTTAAATGATTTAAAAAAATTAATTTCATGATCTCAGAAAGAGTTACAAAAATTAAGAAAGCAAACGTACTAACAAACTTTATTTTAACAAGAGAACGAAAATAAAAAAAAACGTAATTTATAATGAATTTATTATTTAATTTGGTGTGATGAGAGTATTTTTATTCTATTTTCGCACTAACACTTTCAAGTATAAGCTATTAAATGTAAGAGGGTATCTGTGTTCTCACTGTCTGAATCAGGCTTGTAGTACATTTGTGTTGGTTTTGTACAGGGTAAACAATAGAATGCACTAACACAACGATGACATGGGAAAATTCAGAAGATTGCTGTACTCCTCTGTTTTTGTATAAATGAGAAATCTAGTATGATTGTCTATCGTTTCACTTTCCATATTCTATGTCGATTTTTTTACTACGCCAATGATGGCTGCGCAGAAAAATCAAAATAAATAGTTCTTGTTTTAAAAATACATCTATATGTATGTATATAAAAATATGCATATTATTTTTATAATTCTTCGCAAATCAAATGCCCATTTTCCAAATTGCCTATTCTAAAATTAGTTCAAAATATAACAAATCAAATTAAATTTTATATATTTTAAAATTATTGGTCGGTACTACCCAGCCCAAAAATTATTTGAAATCGATTGATTTTTTAATGTAATTGTGTGCTAAATTTTCCTGGGAGTTTGATTTATATCATTGTTTTAGGTTTCAGCTTAAAATTGCACTCACATACTGCTCTAGTAATACCGGAAATTTAAGGCCGAAACATGTCGTAAGTAGGTACGATGTTTCAAGAAAATCAGAAAATAAAAATCATAACAAATCAGTGATAAGAAACTCAAAACAAATTTAAGTGTAAATTCTAGAATGGATTTTCCTGGAATTATTAACCAGTATTCACACAACTTCAGAGCTACAAATTCTTTATAATAACACCTACACCACACATACACATTCATTTTCCTATTACAGTATTCTCCTTATGCTTAATTCCATCGAAAATATTTTCTTTACGGTGAAATGTCACTTTTGGCTATGGCTGATGAAGACCAGTTATTAAAAGGCGTATTTAATGATTTGGTAATAACAGTTGTGCTTGATTATAAGAATTACTACCTAAATATGATTTAAATTAATCCCAATAAATGAGAATAGGTAATAATTACAGAAATATTCATTATGATTTAGCTCTAATCTTGACAAAGGGGTGGCAAAACTAAGGCTGGTTCTTAAGAAAATTGGTAAAAATGTTTTCATTTCTAATGCTATATGGCGGAGCATACAAGTTATAAAACGGCAAAGATGAGGTTTCACACAGATTATTAACTGATTTATAAACAAATGGCTCATGTAATAATTGCCTTATGGTTTCAAACGTCCGTACTTTAAATATTTTTATTTTAATTTTATATTCGATACAACTACTAAAAGGCAAATATTTGTACATTAAGAAGATGTAAGGTTTCCGCTGATTAAAAACAAATGCTAGTAATTTATAAGCTTTACCACAAGCAGCAGCTATATGCCGGGCAAATTTGAGTTTATTATCAAATATAACACCGAGATCTGTGATCTCGTAAACCCTGTCCAATAAGATGCTATATTACAGGGAAACTCTAATTCTATAATTCTTCTAGCACATTTTTAAAACATTTTTAAATATTAAGTTTTAATTTATTTAAATTTGATCAGGTTAATAGATGTTGTAAGTCGAACTGAAGTTAAAAAACTGAACTTAATACCATTCTTTGGAGAATTGATATACATAGGTTAATATTTTTAAATCATCAGCGTACAATAAGTATCTGCATGATAGGGTGGTAGGCAAATCATAACGAATATTAAGAATAAAAAGAGCCAAGAGTAGATCCTTGCGGTACACCAGATTTAGCCACAACCTCCTTTGATAGAAAACCATTGAAAATTTAAAAACAGTGAAAGGAACTCACGGTTTTCACTCAGTCATTCCAACAGAGGATGAAAGTTTGAATTGTAAAAAATATTCTAATTCTGACGATTATCTTAAATTTAAATTCTGATTTTTAATTAGATAAGATTGAATTTTAAAAAATAAAGTAAAATTATCTTTTGGTTTGGAAAATAAATAAATACTAATAATTTAACTGAACTGTGTTTCTTGTAAATAATTCCAAAACACTGAGGTATCTCTATTCAAATATAGTTTTTCCATATAAAAATGAAATAATGCTCTTACTAAAACGTATTTTGCAAGAATACAAAAAATAACGGAGTTCTAGTTGTAAAATATTAATTGTCAAATTCTATAAAAAAAAAAAATAGGTTTTTGAGGAAAATGAAAAAGATAATTTTGGCGGGAAATTTAAAGAAGAAGAAATTAAACAAAGTACTATTTTTATATTTTTTTATTAATTTATCTTTAAAATGAGCCCAAAATCATAAGTATCGGACAATTATTTTTCTTTTTATTGCCACAAATACAATATTATGATTATCATTTGTCTCAAAGTTTGACACCTTGTATCTTTAAAACAACAACAACAACAAGAAAACAAAGCATTTCCAAACATTTTTTTAATCAAGGCATTCAAAACATAAAAATCATAAAATTAAAATATGACTTTGGCTCCATATGAATTTGTGTGTTATATATATGTATATATATATATATATATATATATATATATATATATATATATATATATATATATATATATATATATATATATATATATATATATATATATATAATATATATATATATATATATATATATATACATATATATATATATATATATATATATATATATATATATATATATATATATATATATATATATATATATATATATATATATATATATATATATATATATACCGGGTGTTTTTTTTAAACTGAGACGATCAAATATCTCGAAAAATAGCCACTCTACGGAAAAAATGTCCATAATCAAAATTTAATCATACCGCGGGGGAAATACATTAGTGCAAAAAAAAAAGTCCCCCCACCCCCGCTTTGTAGGTGGGGCGGGGGTAACTTTTAAACTAAGATAGGAAGCCATATTTTTTATTGCAGATACGGATTCTACGACTAAAAGTACCTATGATTTGAATAGAATATTTTGTTCGGTTCATGATAGATGGCGTTGCAATCGACGAAATTCAATTTTTTCAATTTCTCCTTCTTAGAACACACGCATTCGATTCTGCAATACGTTTGAAATAAAAAACATCACGTTTTCATTGGAAATACTCGAAATTCGTCATCAAAACAATTTATTCAGTTTTGTAAATCTAAATAAGTGTTCAAAATTAATTTCAAGTTTTATTATTAAATTTCAAAAATACAAAATTCAGGCCATCATTTTGATACACACACGCATTCGATTCTGCAATACGTTTGAAATAAAAAACATCACAACATCATATATATATATATATATATATATATATATATATATATATATATATATATATATATATATATATATATATATATATATATATATATATGTATATATATATATATATATATATATATATATATATATATATATATATATATATATATATATATATATATATATATATATATACAGATAAATATATGTATAAACAAATATATTTATCTAATATATATATATATATATATATATATATATATATATATATATTTATATATATATATATATATATATATATATATATATATATATATATATAATATATATATATATATTTATATATATATATATATATATATATATATATATATATATATATATATATATATATATATATATATATATATATATATATATATATATATATATATATATATAATATATATATCAGACACCCATCCGGAGGCATGGTGTCCAATTATTTTGAAATTTGGTGAGATGGATGGTCTCGATAAAAAAAAAATATAATTTGAGTAAAAACTCGGTGAGGTCAAAATACGCGGAGTTCTGTTATAATTTGTTTTTGGCGGAAACTCAAATGTTCACATCTTTAAATTCATGTATCTTAAGTATTCCTTGTCTGATTTTCACGTGTAATAGCTCGTTGGAAAGACAGTTTTACATACTTTCAAGTAAGCGGATTAAACTTTATTGTTAATGTACAATATATCCTTTAAATTTCAGTTTTAAATAGTCTTTTGCTGAAAAATAGAACTGCTCACTTTTATCGTAAAGCACTTGAAAATACCTTTCCAACAAGCCATCTTTCACGATGGAGACTCAACGCGTTCGAGTTTTATAGAACAAAACGTCACAACAAGTTAGGGTGGAATTTAACATTTCAGTACAATTATTAATTCTAAACTACGAAATTCATGATTTTGTTCTTACTTATACAGTTTTATTCAATAAAGTTAATTTATTTACAAATTATTTTAATTTAAAATTATAAAAATTTCCAGAATTGGAAAATCGACGCGCTGTGATGTGGTTGTTACCATTGGGAATAAAGCAATGATAATCGTGAGTTCCTCTGATGGCTGTTACTGAATCAAATTTTTTTGCTAGTGATCGTGTTACCCTTCTGTACTCTTGATTTGTACAAAATCTAAAAGTAATGTTGGATTCATTTTTTGTAGCCCAATCGAAAAGTTGTTGTGCTGTCGTTATTTGATCAGCGTATGGTCACTGAAGGCTGGCTTTTGTGGCATTTCGTTTGAAGGCACTCCCAATTCCATCGCAAGGACCTTTTTCATGAGATGTTGCAAAGAGTTGCCATTCAGTATCAAAACCATGACTTGTCTTGTATTGACACAGTTGGTAGAAGTTTTTGTTGTTTTTGTACTGCCCGCTAACTCCATCGGAAAAAAATATTATTTTGTGTATGGTGGTAAATCGTTCCATTAGGAAATTAAATAGCTCCTGATGAAACTGATACACAGCTTCGTAGTTGTGTTTCAAGCTTCAAATACTCAGCTTGCTGCCTTGCTATGAATTCATGAGGTATCAAGGCAGCAAGCTGCTTGCTGAATTCTGCTATGAAAACATCCGATGATTTTGATAATTTTTCTAAGTTTGACCTTCCTTAAAAATTGGAAATAAATGTTTATTTAACTAATGTAATAAGCTTCATTAAATTTTATTCGTACCATTTTGATTAATCCACTGTTTGTAAGGCAGAATGTTTAGATCATTATCTTCCATAAGGTGACTAAGGTGTTTCTCCATTTTTAATAATTCCAGGACAATTTTTACAAATATTTATAAAACAATCCGTGTTTGGGAATTCACACAACATCATCTTGAAGAGATCACGATATGTATCGACACCGAATATCCTCTTCATTGGTTCAAATATCAGTTTAACTTTCAGATGATAACAGCAAACACAAACAGAATGTGTTCCGTGGTGGTCGAGTGCCAAAAGACATTCAGCCGGCCGTAACAATGCAAATTTCGAAAATCCAATTTTGCGACCAATATTTTGTTGCTTGAATAGAGCATATGCTTCTGTGAGATTCATGAGAATTAGTCGCCGTTGTTTTGAAATTTTCACATTATTCTCATCGACAGTCACATATTCTCTTTTTCCAGCACACACACGACTGATATCGTCACTCACATAGAATTCTTTCACAAGCTCTACAATCTCAGGATTGATGACATTTGTGCCAAAGCGCTGTGAGTGATTGAACATGATTCCATTTTCCTCCACAAGTCTCTTGGTGAGCAGCGCTAAATGCATTGTGGTATTGAACTCCTTGACAATTGTTCGCGCTGACCATGATCGTGGAAGAACTGACAGAACTTTTATTTTAAATCCTTTATCGGTGGCTTCAGCAAATTTAACTTTTAACTGGTTTATCATCTCATTTTCACTAATAGTTGTTTCAGTCTGAGATGCAGTGGAGTCCAAGGATATTTCAAAAATATTGCTTGCCAGTTTCTTTGCTATTTGGTCAATTAGACTGCGGCAGTACAACTGTGACTTCTTAATTAATTAAATTAATTAACAGTTACTTGGTACTTTCTTCTATTCCCCCTATACTAATTATTATTTTATTTTGAAAAGATGAATCATCCGTTTATTACTCTATAGTTAGTTTATGAAAAGTTTGACTAAACTTTCTGTATTTAGTTTTTTATTGCTTTTATTAATTTATAAAGGAAATTTTTAAGCAATCTGTTGTGGGTTTTAGTCAACCTTCTGCCGGTTTTATGTTGTTACATGGTCAACACCATATTCAATGACTAAAGGAAAATTTTAGTTTGTAATTGGTAACTATACTGTAATGTTGAATTCCAGCCTAACTTGTTATGACGTTTTGTTCTATAAAATTCGAACGCGTTGAGTCTCCATCGTGAAAGATGGCTTGTTGGAAAGGTATTTTCAGTGCTTTACGATAAAAAAAAGGGTGAGCAGTTCGATTTTTCAGCAAAAGACTATTTAAAACTGAAATTTAAAGGATATATTGTTCATTAACACAAAGTTTAATCCGCTTGAAAGTATGTAAAATTGTCTTTCTAACGAGATATTACACGTGAAAATCGGACAAGGAATACTTAAGATACATGAATTTAAAGATGTAAACATTTGAGTTTCCGCCAAAAACAATTTTAACCGCACCGAGTTTTTACTCAAATTATATTTTTTTTTTATCGAGACCATCCATCTCACCAAATTTCAAAATAATTGGACACCTTGCCGTAAATGTCTTTTTTTTGTTTGATTTCGCATGGAATGGCTTTATTTATATATAAATATAAATATAATATATATCTATATATGTATATATATATATATATATATATATATATATATATATATATATATATATATATATATATAAATATATATATATATACATATATATATATATATATATATATATATATATATATATATATATATATATATATATATATATATATATATATACAGTGTTGCGCAAAACTTAAGCAACTTGTGCTCCATTATCATTTAAAATACTTTAATTCTGTTTTACTGTTTTTTATATATTTTTATAAAACATTAGTTTACAGTTATTTATTCCTTTATATATAATGCTCACAAATATAACCTAAAAAATTAAGTAACAGTTAATTTTCATTATAAAAAAAAAAAAAAAAATTGAAATATTCATTATAATTGGTTGTGCAAAACCAAAGCAACTTATTAATATTTAGTGTAATAAACTTTATTTCGTATTACTGCCGCACATCTGCGGGACATTGATTCAATGAGGTTTGAAACTATAGTCATTGGTATATTTTCCCACCTTTCGCTTGAAGTTATCATAAGCTCTGCCTTGTTGCGATGGCGTTTACTACCTACTCTTCGTTTTAGAATCCCGAAGAAGTTTTCAATGGGATTCAAGAGTGGTGATTGCGCCGGCCAATCCAGGACATGAATCCCATTAGCTGAAATCCACTCTTTAACCAGTTTCGATGTGTGTTTCGGGTCGTTATCGTGTTGAAACACCCATCGAAGGGGCATTTCCCATTCCGCATAAGGTAACACCTGTGTTTTCAAAATACTTTTATAAATGAATCGATCCATTTTTACGATGAAATCGTAAACTGAGCTGAGACCTTGAGCCGAAAAACACGTCCACACCATTGCATTGCCGCCTGCGTTCTTAACTGTACCTTTACAGTAGCAAGGATTCAGGCGTTGTTCTTTCATTCGCCTAACATGACACTTCCCATCCGAATTTAATAAGTTAAACTTAGACTCATCGCTGAACAACACTGTTTTCCATTTATTTATTGTCCAATTAAGGCGGATTCTAACTTAAACTTTGCTAGAACCCACTGAAGATAAATTAAAAATGTGTTACAATGGAGTCAAATGTCTACAAACCGTTTTAGGACGTGCCTCTTGGTAAGAACTGGTTTCTTGCAAGGAGAAAAACTCTTCAAATTGTTTTCTATTGTGATATTATAATTATTTTCAATGGTGTGGACGTGTTTTTCGGTCCAAGGTATCGGCCCATTTTACGAGATAACTGAAAAAACGGATCGATTCGTTTATAAAAAGATTTTAGAAACACAGGTGGTACCTTATGCGGAATGGGAAATGCCCCTTCGATGGGTGTTTCAACACGATAACGACCCGAAACACATATCGAAACTGGTTAAAAAGTGGATTTCAGCTAATGGGATTCATGTCCTGGATTGGCCGGCGCAATCACCACTCTTGAATCCCATTGAAAACTTCTTCGGGATTCTAAAAAGAAGAGTAGGTAGTAAACGCCATCGCAACAAGGCAGAGCTTATGATAACTTCAAGCGAAAGGTGGGAAAATATACCAATGACTATAGTTTCAAACCTCATTGAATCAATGTCCCGCAGATGTGCGGCAGTAATACGAAATAAAGGTTATTACACTAAATATTAATAAGTTGCTTTCGTTTTGCACAACCAATTATAATGAATATTTCAATTTTTTTTTTTTTTTATAATGAAAATTAACTGTTACTTAATTTTTTAGGTTATATTTGTGAGCATTATATATAAAGGAATAAATAACTGTAAACTAATGTTTTATAAAAATATATAAAAAACAGTAAAACAGAATTAAAGTATTTTAAATGATAATGGAGCACAAGTTGCTTAAGTTTTGCGCAACACTGTATATATATATACATATATATATATATATATAAATATCTATATATATATATATATATATATATATATATATATATATATATATATATATATATATATATATATATATATATATATATATATATATATATATATATATATAAATATCTATATATATATATATATATATATATATATATATATATATATATATATATATATATATATATATATATATATATATATATATATATATATATATATATATATATATATATATATATATATATATATATATATATATATATATATATATATGTATGTATATATATACATATATGTATATGTACACATACTAGTTTAAATTGCAAAAATAATCTTTGATTTTGTTATCACTGTGTCAAATGATAAGTTTTTTAATACAAATATTTTTCTCAAAAAATTCTTATCTATTCAAAATATTATCAATTTAAAACAAAAATTATAGTAAATTAGAGAAATATGTACATACAAATGTTACGAATTGTAGTGTATTATTACTCTATCGCCGCAAACTATCTATTGACTGAATGGTTTTATGTATTCTTTACTACTAAAGTGAAGACCTATTTTTTACCTTAAATTTTAACTTTTAAAAATCTATGGACATGGAAGTACAAAATCAGGGTCGTATCTTGTAAATGTAAAACGTAGTACCGGTATGCGTACAACAATTCAGAAAATTAAGCTGAATCAAGGAATATTTTAAGTAACATCGTTAAATGTGATGTACCGCCTCTCTAGATCTGATAAATTTTAGAACGCTACAATATGATATGTTGTTGCGTTAAATTATTCGATTCTGAATTTTTTTGAATTACTTCAGTCAACGCTGGTATTAAGGAAAGGTTGTCTCCAGCTCAAATTCTTCTTTTAGTTGTGACTATTAGCTGTACACCTCATAATGTCAATACTTTCATCCTAAGAAAGTTTTGATCTATGTTTGATTTGTGGGCCTAGCATTATCTTGCATCAAAATAAATTCTGATGAATACTTCCCTGTATCAAGGGTTATACAGGGAAGTTATCATCAGAATTTATTTTGATGCAAGATAATGCTAGGCCCACAAATCAAACATAGATCAAAACTTTCTTAGGATGAAAGTATTGACATTATGAGGTGTACAGCTAATAGTCACAACTAAAAGAAGGGTCTCAGCATTAAGTTCACATATCTTTATCTTTAGTCTCATCTCTAATTGATCACTCGTCAATCACTAAGAGCTCAGTTTTCTTCCAAACTAATGCCATCTTCAATTATTATGAAATCTCCTCCGAATCGATTCGTGACACGGCAATGAGCATATCGTTCTCCACAGCGTCTTTTCAAAATTCCAATCTTGCCACGCGATGTTTTACTCTGCGTGATCCGAGTCCGTGCTCTGGAAGACGATTATGGATAGTTTGATCCAATATAAGCCAATTATATATGGTACGGGAATTATTTTGCATTGATTTAGCTATTTGTTACTTACACCGAAGAGAAGCCATCATTATTCTTTGATCTTCATTTGGTGTTTTTTTTCTACCCCAAGGCCTTCTATTATAAAAACCGCTGTCACCGAAGAACAACGAAATATTAATCATTGATTGAGGGTTATACTCCTATATTCCTATATTAACCTGGCTACAAAGCGGAATTTGCTTTCTTGAATTAAATTTTAGACTCTGAGCATATAGTTTTCCTCTTTTCTTAAATCATGGAAATAAAACTGATGCCTATATCCAAATTAAATTTATGTTTTTAAAACTGACCTGGTTTTTTCTGTCACGAGAATGACTGCACTTCCGTACAAAACTATCTTGGAAGAGGTTTTTTGAAAATTAACCATTGATTTATCGGTATGATAATTCCCTAATTCATACAGCAAGATGTATTACAGGTTGTATAAGAGACAAAGTTCATCGCTGCCATGGCTCTCATGTCATCATATCAACCGATTTGAATATCATGGAAAATATCTGGAGTGGATTCGCTTTCAGGGAAGTGAATGGAGAAGGCAAGCAATATGAAGATGAACTTTGTTTAATAACAATTAGTGTGCGATAAAATTAGTCTAAATTATTTGGATGCTCTTTACAATTCGATGCCTTCCCGAATTTTTGAAACTGTGCGAAAGAAAAGAGCATTCATTACTAAAACCAATAATAAATAAGCGTGTAGTTAACAGTGCTAGTTGTTTTTTCCGAAATTTTTAATTTTTTATACAGATTTCTTTGCTGATCGTAATCAAGTGACGCATTGGAAATACATGTTTATTTTGATAAGATTGCGAATAACGAATAAAATATAGATAACGGTTTTACTCTTGGTATCTGTTTTACCGTTAATTCAATGAGTAATAATGTACTCTCAAAGTATATTCTCGTTTACAAATATGGAAGACATTTACATTTAAAATCAATATTAGAGGTGAACGTATCGTAATTAAGTGAAGCGGAGTATATCTTAGGAAGTTTATATTTATTGTAATAATTATATGAACAAACTCAAAAACACACCTGTCTATACCATGAATAAATCTCTGTTGTCAGTTTCATCGTCATAATCATTCGGTAAGTTATTATCGCGACCTGCTTGTTGCACAAAAAATTATTAGTTCGGCGGCTCTTTTTGAATTAAACCGTTAAGAGTTTAGGAATGTAAACTTATTTTATTAATATTCTAAAATGATTTTCAATAACACAGCGTCGGTGGGTTGATTTATGTGCCTTAATAAGTTTATGAACCACTGCATTTTTTTGAATTACTTCAGTCAACGCTGGTATTAAGGAAAGGTTGTCTCCAGCTCAAATTCTTCTTTTAGTTGTGACTATTAGCTGTACACCTCATAATGTCAATACTTTCATCCTAAGAAAGTTTTGATCTATGTTTGATTTGTGGGCCTAGCATTATCTTGCATCAAAATAAATTCTGATGAATACTTCCCTGTATCAAGGGTTATACAGGGAAGTATTCATCAGAATTTATTTTGATGCAAGATAATGCTAGGCCCACAAATCAAACATAGATCAAAACTTTCTTAGGATGAAAGTATTGACATTATGAGGTGTACAGCTAATAGTCACAACTAAAAGAAGGGTCTCAGCATTAAGTTCACATATCTTTATCTTTAATCTCATCTCTAATTGATCACTCGTCAATCACTAAGAGCTCAGTTTTCTTCCAAACTAATGCCATCTTCAATTATTATGAAATCTCCTCCGAATCGATTCGTGACACGGCAATGAGCATATCGTTCTCCACAGCGTCTTTTCAAAATTCCAATCTTGCCACGCGATGTTTTACTCTGCGTGATCCGAGTCCGTGCTCTGGAAGACGATTATGGATAGTTTGATCCAATATAAGCCAATTATATATGGTACGGGAATTATTTTGCATTGATTTAGCTATTTGTTACTTACACCGAAGAGAAGCCATCATTATTCTTTGATCTTCATTTGGTGTTTTTTTTCTACCCCAAGGCCTTCTATTATAAAAACCGCTGTCACCGAAGAACAACGAAATATTAATCATTGATTGAGGGTTATACTCCTATATTCCTATATTAACCTGGCTACAAAGCGGAATTTGCTTTCTTGAATTAAATTTTAGACTCTGAGCATATAGTTTTCCTCTTTTCTTAAATCATGGAAATAAAACTGATGCCTATATCCAAATTAAATTTATGTTTTTAAAACTGACCTGGTTTTTTCTGTCACGAGAATGACTGCACTTCCGTACAAAACTATCTTGGAAGAGGTTTTTTGAAAATTAACCATTGATTTATCGGTATGATAATTCCCTAATTCATACAGCAAGATGTATTACAGGTTGTATAAGAGACAAAGTTCATCGGTGCCATGGCTCTCATGTCATCATATCAACCGATTTGAATATCATGGAAAATATCTGGAGTGGATTCGCTTTCAGGGAAGTGAATGGAGAAGGCAAGCAATATGAAGATGAACTTTGTTTAATAACAATTAGTGTGCGATAAAATTAGTCTAAATTATTTGGATGCTCTTTACAATTCGATGCCTTCCCGAATTTTTGAAACTGTGCGAAAGAAAAGAGCATTCATTACTAAAACCAATAATAAATAAGCGTGTAGTTAACAGTGCTAGTTGTTTTTTCCGAAATTTTTAATTTTTTATACAGATTTCTTTGCTGATCGTAATCAAGTGACGCATTGGAAATACATGTTTATTTTGATAAGATTGCGAATAACGAATAAAATATAGATAACGGTTTTACTCTTGGTATCTGTTTTACCGTTAATTCAATGAGTAATAATGTACTCTCAAAGTATATTCTCGTTTACAAATATGGAAGACATTTACATTTAAAATCAATATTAGAGGTGAACGTATCGTAATTAAGTGAAGCGGAGTATATCTTAGGAAGTTTATATTTATTGTAATAATTATATGAACAAACTCAAAAACACACCTGTCTATACCATGAATAAATCTCTGTTGTCAGTTTCATCGTCATAATCATTCGGTAAGTTATTATCGCGACCTGCTTGTTGCACAAAAAATTATTAGTTCGGCGGCTCTTTTTGAATTAAACCGTTAAGAGTTTAGGAATGTAAACTTATTTTATTAATATTCTAAAATGATTTTCAATAACACAGCGTCGGTGGGTTGATTTATGTGCCTTAATAAGTTTATGAACCACTGCATCTACAGAGCGCCGATGTATTGGTGGAATGAGCCAGTTTCCTAGTGCATGTCAACTACATAGTACATGTTAACTACAAGTTCGCCAACATGTTGTAAGTACTAATCGGTAACACATTTTAGAAATGAAGGAAGACCATCTGGTTAAATTTATAAACCAAAAAGCCACCGGTGATAAAACGTGGATTCATCACTATGATCCAGAGTCGAAGCAGGAAACCATGCAATGGATAGCTCAGGGAAATCCACCACCGAAAAAATTTATGGTTCAACCATCTACCGGTAAATAATGGCAACAATTTTTTGGGATTTTGAAGATTGACCGCATAAGACAGGAGCTTATTATGCGGGGCTTTTGTATAAATTGAAAATGCAAGTTCAATGAAATACCGCATCCACCTTACAGTCCAGATCTGGCTCTAAGTGATTATTTCCTTTTTACAAATTTGAAGAAAAAATTAAGGAGGCTAAGATTTTCAAATATCCGCTGTAGAAGAATATTTTGAAGATAATGTGAAATCATTTTGGTTTGATGGTTTGTACAAATTACAGGTGGAGATTATATTAAAAAATAAAAATATTTTTGAATACAACTTACCGTTATTTCATATAGATTTACCGAACTTATTGAACTCTCCTCGTGCTATATATAAGTACATGTATTGAATTTGAGTATTATGTTTGGATGTGAAAGTTGGGCGCTGACGGATAAGTACGAGAGATGGCTCCTTACATTTGAGAGAAGAGTCATGCGTGTGATTTACGGTCCAAAACTCGAGATAGATGGTACATACCGAGCTCTGTACAATTCGGGATCAGAGATCTGATGAAGATCCCCGATATTGTGCATGAAATAAAATCTCAGTGAGTACGCTGGCTCGGTCACGTTCTGCGTGCTGATCCGGAACGAATTGCTCTCAATATTATTATTTATCCAATAACTTTTTGTTGTTGCTATGAAATAAAAAATTGTGTTCATATATTTTTTCTCGTTTTTTTTGTTGTTATACGATCATTATATTTGATTCATTTTCTAAAAAAAATCATTGATGTTTTCTGTTTTTTTGGTTTATTTGTTTTATAGGAATAGATTATTTTGTCGTTTATGTACATAATGTCTCTTTCTTACAATTTGGTATTCTATTTCATATTAGAAAATATCTGAGTTTCTTTTATTTAATCCAACAAAGTGGAAAACCAAACTGAAAAATCTCTCAAGTCAGGTGAAATCAATATTTATAGTTTCAATTGATTAAAAAATATAATAATTTTGAGTTACTTTTAATTTAAATATTTCTATAAACTAAAAGCATGTCTTTCCATACAAAATGTATGAAGAGAGCGATTATTTTTGTCATATTAGGTATTATAATAAAAGCTTGAGCATGGAGCCTTTATTTATTAAGATAGTTTTGTATCAACACGTTGCTTTTATTCAGTTTATTATAAATAGTTTAATTAAAGAGTTTAAAGTTCGTGGCAGATAAACATTAATTTTGAATGGGTCCTAGTAAAGCTAGTGTCAAATAGAAGAGTTAATACTACTAAGGCGATTAGTAGTTGGAATTATAATGAGGTTCTAATGAAGTCACACACTTTTAATATTATGTATCTATACCTTTTATGAAGTATTAAAAAAACTCATTAGTATTTAAAAATAGGAGTCCTGACTATAATTAAACAATAGATTTTCCATAAATAAATTCATGGAATTTTGGATTAAAATGATACCGAAAATTTGACAGATCTCGCACACAATCAAATATATTCCCGATGGTGGCTAAAAATCACAGTTGTTTGTCCGAGTATTGCATCGTGGGCCCATTTGTGGCATTAAGTGCTGGAGTGATCCGTCCAACTTTAAAAAAAAAAAAAAAACTGATTACAGCTTTTAAATTCACATCAATATACAAGTTTTGTTTTTAAATTTTGAGGTTAGAAATTTCGTTTATTTTGAATTTTAAAGTTTCTTATTTTCGTTAAATTTATTCATTTTATTTTATTTTAAATAATTCACTAATACTTGCACAAATGATTATTGGTTATTGTCTAGTTCGACCCAAAAATGGTTGTATTATTTTTATCCATTGGTGTCGCATTTTTTGAAAAAATTTTAATTCAATTTTTATATAAAACTAAATATTTTTAATATAAAATATTTTTTATATAAAACTAAATATTTTTAATATTTAATTATCATTTTGATCCTGAAAACTTTGGTTGTCAGTGCTGCTTAACAGCCTTTAGGTATAGTGAAAGTCAGACCAAAGAATGATTGGTTTGATGACGAGTATCGTCTTGCAGTTAAAGCAACTAGCAACTAAATATTTTTAATATAAAATATTTTTTATATAAAACTAAATATTTTTAATATTTAATTATCATTTTGATCCTGAAAACTTTGGTTGTCAGTGCTGCTTAACAGCCTTTAGGTATAGTGAAAGTCAGACCAAAGAATGATTGGTTTGATGACGAGTATCGTCTTGCAGTTGAGCAACAAAAAGCCCTTTATATTTGGAGAGGATTCTTTGTGGAACTGTCTTTTCCGCCTTATTCGATTAGCAGCATACAAATTACTGTCCTACATTATATTGGATAGAATCACCCCTCTATCTCCATTGATCAGGTCTTTTCGCTGCGGATGATTCTATATAAATATTATGAGACATCCATCCCCGTACATCAGGTGTTCCTGGATTTCCGGCAGGCATATAACTCGATCAATCGAGGGAGTTTGTGGTCTGCCCTTGGAATACCTAGGAATGACAACAAAATTGGTACGACTGTGTAGGATGACAGTGACGCAGTCTCAATGCTGTGTTAAAGTTGAGAACAGGCTATCGACAATTTTTGCAGTTAACTCGGGTGTTCGGCAGGGAGATGCCCTGTCCCCGAAACTCTTTAATCTCATATTGGGGTGTATCTTTCGTAAAACTGAAACATCTCAGCGTAACATCTTATATCGCCAGTCCAATCAGGTGTTTGCATATGCAGATGACATTCGTGATTGGACAGAATAGCAACGGAGTGAAAGAAATACTTGATCCGGTTGTAGAGTTTTCAGCTTCTGTTGGACTCCAAATCAATGAGTACAAAATCAAATACGTTATCTCTGGTTATAGGGACAACGGCACATCAGATTTTAGTAGTGGCCACTACACGTTTGAGGGAGTCGGGATGTTCAAATATTTGGGTTCTCTTATCACTCACGATAACAGCGTGGGTGAGTATATTAAAGTGCGGCTGGCAGCTGGCAGTGGTGCTTTGTATCCTCTAAGGCTACTGCTAAAATCTAAACACCTATCAAGTGCCGTGAAGCTGAAGCTTTACAAAGCGTTGATCAGGCCCATTGTTATGTTTGGATGTGAAAGTTGGGCGCTCACGGATGAGTACGAGATGGCTCCTTACATTTGAGAGAAGAATCATAAGGCCCAAAACGCGAAATAGACGGTACATACCGAGCTCTGGAGCCAAACAATTGACTAAGCAAGGGGTCAGTAATGGCCTTTAAAAAACTGATTATGGTTATCATTATCATTGTGATTCAACTATACCTTAGCAACCACCTGTTCAATAGAATTGAACATAGGACAGTATGGTGAAAGAAAAATCAGTTTAAAGCTGATCTCATATACACTATTTGCTTAAATTTTGTTGTTCTGTGTATTGCCACGTTATCCATGGCTTACATAGCAACAAATTGAGCTCTTCTGGTTTCTTTAATTTCTCAATCGAATAAATATTAATGTAAGACACACCAAAAATGATTTTCGATCTCGTGGAATTCGTTGGATAAATCTATATTCTTCGTCCTTGTGTCTTAAAATATTACTATTTTGTTTATTTCACTTGTTTTTTTTAAATAATTTTATGGCTTCATTCAAAAATTAATTTTATTAAATTATAGAAAGAAAATATAGATTTTTAGTTTATTTGAGAATATATATTTTTATTTTAGTTATTGATTAGTATTTAGCTATTCTATTTTTTAATTTTACATACTTTAATATGTTTAATAGTGATACAATACTCGTAAATAGTCTGTGTTTAATAATTTAACAAAATTGTAAATACTAAAATTTTAAATTTTGTGTTTAATTTTTGCGGATTATTGTTCGAATTGGGGTATTATAAATTTATATGTTTACTGGAGTTATTTGAAATTTTGAATTTTGAAAAAATTAACTACAAATTTTTGTTTAATTACAAATTATATTTTTAATAGTAATTTTAGTAGTGTGTTTCTTATTCCTACTCCATTTGTGTTTGAGCCCATATTACACCATCAAATTTAACATAGTAATATAAATATTATATTTTTTAAATATTTAAGTATGTATGTAGTATTATATAAATATACTAATACACATTTTGTTAGATTACACTACACCGTATTTTGCAGTACAGTATCATATTTTCAACCACATATTTGTTAACAAATGAAAAAACCAATTTTATTACATTTGTCAAAATGTTTTTCTGACATATTGATTAGCCGTCAAAAAAATATTATTAGTACATATATTATTTGAATTGTGATGGTGCAATATAAGTACGTAAAGCAATATTTGTGTTTGCAATTATTGGTTGGTGTGTTAAAATTAATTTATAGCTATTCCACCTGATAAAGCACAAAAAGTATACAACTTTGAATTAGATCATTTGGAAATATTTCAATGTTATAGAAATATGTATTATAATTTGAATACGACTAATTGTAATAAATTTGTTTTTTGACATTTGAACCATATTTTCTGGACATTTTTTCAATGCGTAACTTTTATCAAAAACTATAGAATATTATAAAGACATTGCGTGTCGACTAAAGTTTGAACAGCTAAACAAAATAGAAAAATTAGACAATAAACAGCGAAACCACAAGAAGTAAAACATTATTATAGAAATTATTTTCTCCCATTTTTCTAATTATTCTACGACTGTGTCCGAATCGTGTGATAAAAAATCGTGAATTAATTTTTTGATATTTACTTGAAAATACCGAACACACCCAAATTATTCGAGTCTATTACCATGATAATTTGTGACAGCTATCGAATAATTTGTGTACGCATGTGCAACTTGTGATTTATATATACATAATAATTTAATCTAAAATTATTAATACTTATAATAATAATAACGTGAGATTAAAAAGATTATAGGATCCATTATTTTAATATTAAATTTTTTAAATTTTCTGTGCAATTTATTAGATGTCACAGAAAATTTGAGGTTATGAAAACTAAAGGGGGAAAGTGGGGAAAAACTTATCGGGTGGGGAGATTTATTACACATTTCGGACAGCATAATAAAAAATCGTGAATTTAGGGGAATAAATATCAAGCAAATGTCAAAAAATTAATTCACGATTTTTTATCACACGATTCGGACACAGTCTACGTATCGAATTCATAATAGAGAGAGAGAGAGAGATTTGTTTGTTTGTTTGTTTATAAGTATGTGTCTATTACTAGTTCAATGCTGTATGGTTAAAAAAAATATTTCTGTACCCAGTGTATTTCTATACCCCCAGTATCAGAAACTTATTTTGTATGATATAGGGAGTCTTTATATTTTTCTTAGTTTTTGCTTTTATACAATATTAGCTGTACATTATTATATAGAAATTATATATGTATATATACATACTCGTACATACATATATAGAAATTAGAATTGTTAAGCCTGATACGCTCGATACGAAAAATTTTATTTTACCATAAAAATGGCGAACTATTCAAATTTTTATGTAGATGTATTGAAATATTTTTAGTAATTTTCTTATGGCAATATTACTAACACACATTACTAACCCATACACAATTATTTGTCCAGTATTTTTTACTGAAAAGGATTTTTGATTTCTCTCATACATCAAGCAAATCTATATTTTTGACTCATTCTGGTTTTATTAGTCGTGTTTTTTAATTCAAAAATTTTCTTATTGGAATGAAGTTCTGGATAACAATTTTCTCATTTTTCAGTAAAATCCAAATGAATTAAATTTTTTATCAATAAATAAAATACATTTAATGTTAAACTAGACATTTTAATTCACTATTATCGAAATAAAATAAAATTTAACTTTATTTTTCAATGTTCTGGATAAAACATTGGTTTTTTCGCGATAAAGTTCGCGATAAATTCATAGTATGTACACGAACTCGAAAAAAAGGGAAATTTTAAAAGGAAATATTTTAAACAAATATTTTTATTTTTCAATATAATCTCAACCTTTTTCAATATTACACCTGTCAATTAATTTGTACAAACCATCAAAATAAAATTATTTCTGTTGTTCTTCAAAATATTCTTCTACAGCGGACATTACCTCACAGTCATTTGAAAATCTTAGCCTTCCTAATTTTTTCTTCAAATTTGTAAAAAGGAAATAATCACTTACGGCCAGATCGGGACTGTAAGGTGGATGCGGTGTTTTGTTGAACTTGCAATCGCGTAAGGCTTGTTGTGCAAGATTCGCCTTATGAACTGGTGCATTGTCATGTAAAAGCAATATTTTTAGCTTGATTTGACCTCGTCGTTTTGCTCTGATTACATTTTTCAATTTATTCAAAAGCCCCGTATATCAAGCCCCTATTATTGTGGTCTTATGAGGTAAGTCAAAATTCCATCAGCATCCAAAAAAAATGTTGCCATTTTCTTATGGTTGAACCTTACACTTTTTCGGTGATGGATTTCCCTCCGCTACCCATTGCATGGTTTCCGGTTTCGACTCTGGATCATAGTGATGAAGCCCCGTTTCATCACCGGTGACTATTTGGTTTATACATTTAACCGCATCGTCACCACTCATTTCTAAAATTACCTTAGAAGTTACCACTCGATATTTTTTTGGTCCATTGTCAACATTCGGAGAACCCATCTTGCACTAACTTTTCACAGCCTAAGATGACTGTGTAAAATTGTGCTAATACTGCTAACCGATATATATATATATATATATATATATATATATATATATATATATATATATATATATATATATATATATATATATATATATATATATATATACTCGTATATATATATATATATTTATTTATATATACTCGTATATATATATATATATATATATATATATATATATATTTATTTATATTAAAGAAATCGATTTAGTCATTACAAGTATGATTTCATATGCAAAACAAATAATCAATTCAATTTTGATTATTACATACAAGATTAAAAAATTTACATTTCACAATTTTAAAAATTAAAAGTTAAGTATTTCAGATTAGAAGTTGTCAAATAAAAATAAATTTGAAAAGTATATTTTTTACAAAAAATAAACTGAAACTAAGTTTTAAAATTTAAAAAATAAAGTTCCTTTTGAAGCAGTCCTTTGTGAGATGATAGTCAAAGTTTTCTTCATCGATGTTGAATGATTTTGCAAGTCTATTAATTGGGCAATTGTCACCATAAAAAAAAAATAATTTGAGTAAAAACTCGGAGGGGTTAAAATACGCGGAGATCCGTTATAATTTGTTTTTGTCGGAAACTCATACGTTCACATCTTTAAATTCGTGTATCTTAAGTATTCCTTATCCGATTTTCACGTGTAATAGCTCGTTGGAAAGACAATTGTACATTCAAGTAAGCGTTTTAAACTTTGGTGTTAATGTAAAAAATATCGTTTAAATTTCAGTTTTAAATAGTCTTTTGCTGAAAAATCGAACTGCTCTTCCTTTTATTTTTATTTTTATCGAAAATACCTTTTCAATAAACCATCTTACACGATGGAGACCCAACGCGTTCGAGTTTTATAGAACAAAACGTCCTAACAAGTTAGGGTGGATTGTATCATTTCAGTACAATTATTAATTCTAAACTACGAAATTCATGTTTTGGTTCTTAATTTACAGTTTTATTCAATAAAGTTAATTTATTTACAAATTATTTTAATTTAAAATTATAAAAATTATCAGAATTGGAAATTCGACGCGCTGTGATTTTTTGATAGTGATTCTTGATTTGTACAACATCTAAAAGTAATGTTTCATTCATTTTTTGTAGCCCAATCGAAAAGTTGTTGTGCTGTCGTTATTTGATCGGCGTATGGTCCCTGAAGGCTGAGCCCCTATTTGGAAACTCGATATCGAATAATAATCGAACATTATCGAACAATCGGTATTTGTGAATTCGATATTCGATCAATCGGTCTTTGTGAATTCGAAAACGTGTAACATGAAAACGAACAACAACAACAATAAAACAAAAACGCATAAACATAAAACGATGGTAAATTTCCCTTATATGATAATTCGATTACGAGCAACATTTGTACGATCATGATCGTATTTGTGTTCGATACGATGATACACAATTTTAAAATGTAAGTAATTAAAAATGGAAGCAGACTCTTTATTATTTACCTTTATTATTTAATATCATATTTATGTATAAATAAAATAGTTAATGTTTACACTAATATCGTCAATAGTATTTTTTTGAATGAAATAGAATTATTTCATTTTTCTGCAGGCAGCACATCATTTTCGTGTTGCGCTTCTTCGTTGGCGATGTTTTCTTCTGCATTTTGTTCAAATGGAACTCGGAAATGAAGGCAGATATTGTGTAAAGCGGCGCTTACATTTATTATTATTATTGATATATGTATATATATATTTATATATATATAATATATATATATATATATATATATATATATATATATATATATATATATATATATATATACATATATACATATATATATATATATATATATATATATATATATAATATTATACTTAATTATGAAATTATGATGTCGCCTGTCTTCCAATATAAAATCCTCGGTTCAAAAGACCATTTCGTCAGTAACAGCGTCTGCCACTCTTCCGCTGCGGGGCTATCTTCCATTCTCCGTTAACATTTTTCATTCTTATTTCGCTATCCTTAGAAGTATTATTTTCCTTTACAAGGAAATAATGTTCAAGATGTTCATTATTTTTAAATCTTCAAAACATTTGTGTATTAAATAACTCACAGAATCTAAATGAAACAATTGATTTTTATGAAATTTTGTTTTTGTCGGTAGAATAAATAGAGTAATAAAAATAACAAAATAAAAAAAATTTAATCCCGTTATTTCATATAGATTTACCGAACTTAGTGAACTCTCCTCGTATGTATAATACATATAAAATTTATAGGTATTTACAATAATGTTAAATGTATATTTTCATTATTTATATGTATATACCGGGTGTTTTTTTAAGCAGAAATTTTCAAATATCTCGGAAAATAAGCCCTTTACGATAGAAATGACCATTATCAAATATAAATCATTCCGGGAGGGAAATACATTTGTGCTCAAATTAGGACTCCCCCGCCCTCCAAGTAATGGGGTAGGGGGGCAACTTGGAAACTAAAATAGGAACCCCTATTTTTTTATTGGAGATTTGGATTCTACGGAAAAGTACGTAGGAGTGTTATTTTGGTTGATTTTGCATTATGCGGACTAGTCAACGACGGTGCCTTTCTGCCTCTCCTGGTGTTTTTGAGCGCACTTCTTTATTTCATTTACGACTGTGTCTATTATATTCCGAGATCTCTATCAAGGTCACTATTACGAGTGTACCAAGGGGCGTTTACAATCCTTCTGAGAACTTTATTTTGAAAACGTTGGACTATCTGTTGATTACTGGTTCTGGTGCATCCCCATAGTTGAATACTATATGTCCAGGCGGGCTTGAGCATTTTTATAAAGCGTAAGTTTATTAATGAATGGATAACTGAGAGTTTCAATTAGCCAGTACATTTTTCTATATTATAATTGAAGCTATTCTGCTTTCTTTTTCACGTGTACTTACCACTATAACTTTGCATCAAGGTATTTTGCTTGATTTCCATGTAGTACAGGAATATTATTGAGAGTCACAGGTAGTGGTTCTATTGATCTATTAGTGAAGTTAATGTGAGTAGACTTCGATTCATTCACTTTAATTCTCCACTTAGCTAGCCAATCTTGTATATTATTTATGGTTATCCTTAGAAGTATTATTTTCCTTTACAAGGAAATAATGTTCAAGATGTTCATTATTTTTAAATCTTCAAAACATTTGTGTATTAAATAACTCACAGAATCCAAATGAAACAATATTGATTTTTATGAAATTTTGATTTTGTCGGTAGAATAAATAGAGTAATAAAAATAACAAAATAAAAAATTTTTAATCCCGTTATTTCATATAGATTTACCGAACTTAGTGAACTCTCCTCGTATGTATAATACATATAAAATTTATAGGTATTTACAATAATGTTAAATGTATATTTTCATTATTTATATGTACGTATATACTGGGTGTTTTTTTAAGCAGAAATTTTCAAATATCTCGGAAAATAAGCCCTTTACGATAGAAATGACCATTATCAAATATAAATCATTCCGGGAGGGAAATATATTTGTGCTCAAATTAGGACCCCCCGCCCTCCAAGTAATGGGGTAGGGGGGCAACTTGGAAACTAAAATAGGAACCCCTATTTTTTTTATTGGAGATTTGGATTCTACGGAAAAGTACGTAGGAGTGTTATTTTGGTTGATTTTGCATTATGCGGACTATTCAACGACGGTGCCTTTCTGCCTCTCCTGGTGTTTTTGAGCGTACTTCTTTATTTCATTTACGACTGTGTCTATTATATTCCGAGATCTCTATCAAGGTCACTATTACGAGTGTACCAAGGGGCGTTTACAATCCTTCTGAGAACTTTATTTTGAAAACGTTGGACTATCTGTTGATTACTGGTTCTGGTGCATCCCCATAGTTGAATACTATATGTCCAGGCCGGCTTGAGCATTTTTATAAAGCGTAAGTTTATTAATGAATGGATAACTGAGAGTTTCAATTAGCCAGTACATTTTTCTATATTTTAATTGAAGCTCTTCTGCTTTCTTTTTCACGTGTACTTACCACTATAACTTTGTATCAAGGTATTTTGCTTGATTTCCATGTAGTACAGGAATATTATTGAGAGTCACAGGTAGTGGTTCTATTGATCTATTAGTGAAGTTAATGTGAGTAGACTACGATTCATTCACTTTAATTCTCCACTTAGCTAGCCAATCTTGTATATTATTTATGGCTATTTGTAGTTTGAATTGTGTCACCAACAGCTAGAATTGCAGTGTCATCTGCAAAAGTGGCGGTAGTTGTATTGTTCATCTGCGGTAAGCCGCTTGTAAACAGTACGAAAAGGAATGGTCCTATGAAACGTAGTGGCCCTGCGGGACTCCTGCTTTAGCTTGTTTTATGCTGGAGTAAACTCCTTCCTGGCCAAGTCTAAAGTATCTTCTTTTCAGATATGACTTTAGCAGTTCGCAATACTCCAATGGCAGAGTTTTCTCCAATTTAAATGTTAAGCCATCTATCCAGACTTTGTCAAATGCCTGAGCTAAGTCCAGAAATATGGCTAAATAAATCTTTTTTTCCTCTAAGGATTTTCTATTAAATCTATTATTCTATGGACTTGATCGATTGTGAAGTGTTTCTCTCTAAATCCAAATTGATGGGACGGAACGTCTCCTGATTTTACAATTTCTGGTTTAATTCGTTTTAATTTTAGTATCTTAAACAGTTTTTGCTTGCAGTGGCTTACCTGGTTTATGTATCATTACTACTTCCGCAAATTTCCAAGATAAAGGGACATAACGGAGTCTGAAGGAAACATTAATCATATCCGATATTTTATTAATAGCTTTATTAGGTAGTTGTTTGAGATTCTCTCCAGTATATCCCGTTGATTAAGTGTTGTTAAATTGGGCTGAAAGGTACGCTCGAGATGATCAGCGAAACTTTCTGCTTTTTCTTCTTTGGTTTTGGCCAGGCGACCATTATTTGTTTAAATTGGGCTGAAAGGTACGCTCGAGATGATCCGCGAAACTTTCTGCTTTTTCTTCTTTGGTTTTGGCCAGGCGACCATTATTTGTTCTTTGGTGGTTTGTCCATAACTGTACTTTTCATGTATTTAGTTGCTTTCCATAATGAATAATCGCTATCTTAATCATAGGTGAGAGATTGCAGTTATGAACTTATTGATTTATTTTTAAAGTCCCGTGTTTCTCTGCTATTCGTTGTGTTAAATTATTTAAATAATCTATTTTTGACGGCTGGGTCCCGTGTACGTTGCCATTTTCCATTGGGTAGCATTTGCCAGCCATAATCAATTGGGATTTTTCTTGTTATAAAGAAGTTAATTAGGTCTGGTGATTTATTTTGATCGCTGGGCCGTTGCAGTTGTATTTAAATATTTAATTATTGCATGATGAAGCTCTTTACCTTTTGTCGTTGTTAGTTTTGATCCCCAGTCTTTATGTTTAGCGTTGAAGTCACCTCGATTATGAATTTTTCACCTAGCTGCTTGAAGAAGTGAATATATGCATTCTCTTTGATGTTTTATCTAGGTGAGCAATATATTGCGGCTACCACTACTTTGTAATTGCGGGTATTAATGCTAACTCTTATTGCTTGTATTTTATCACTTTCCAGTTTTTGTTGGAGATCGTATTTAATATCTTTTTTTATAATCACGGCACTGCTCCTCGTGTATTGTTATTAGGATGTACTGCTGAGTGAACTTCGTAGCCACGGATTTTTATATGACTTTGAGTAGTAAGGTGTATTTCAGATAATAAGCATATGTCTATTTTTTCTTAATCAAGAAATAGTTGTATTTTATGTTGTTGCAATATACAATACAATTGCAGTTCCATGCAAGAAACTTTAGATTATGTGCTATGTTTAATTAGCAAAGAGAGACTAACTCTGATGTTGTTCGACTTTTCTCGAGTAGAGTGAGTAAGATTGATATGAGGGCTTTTTCTTGCTTTTCTTTTTGTGAACTAAGTTTATTAAGAATATCTTGTAGTATTTTATTAGTTTGGTTATTATTTGAATCATTAACAACTGATATACATTCAACGAAATTTTGCAGATTAGGTTATCTTATAAAAAATGAGAAACAACATTGAAAAATCATTCACGAAGAAACGAGACAGAACTTCATCTCGTTGAAAATCAACAGATGAAACCAGGGAAACACAACCAAAAAAGATTATCTATTTCCAGCAAAAGATGAACACTTTCATCTTTCTGCTAGAAAAGATGAAAAACGCACGTTCAAAACTGTTTAATATTGTAGCCCTAGACATTTTTTGTTTTGATTAAAATTAGAAGTTACGCACGTTCAAAAGTATTCAATATTGTAACACTTTTTCACATCTTTTATGTTGTTTTGATTTAAAAAAATATGTTTTTTGTTCGTTTGTAAATTTTTAAATACGTGTATACTAATCTTCGTTTTAAAATCATGAACCTAACCTCAAATATGTTGACATACATTCATTTACATTAGTCTCGCTTGCTTCATAGCAATTTTTATTCATGCTATCTTGCTTCAAGATGACTTAAACCCTAAAGAGACAACCTTAAAGAGGCAAAATCAACGTAGTATATATACGTCAAACAATCAGTCAGGCTTGTTAGTATAGAAAATGCTGATTCAAAACGAACCCTAATGCATTTGTGTTGGTTTTGATGTATTACATAATTATACACGCTAATTTTATTTGTGAAACGATACTTCAAGTGCAAAGAAATATAATGTTTTAGTAACGTTTTTTTATTATTTACGATTGTTATTTTTTTTATTTAAATGTCGATAAAAAAGGATTACAGAAATTTGCAAAACGAATAAGTAATATATTCTATTACATAAGATCGTGTGTTCAAATTCAACGAAGCATGACGTGTCGGTATTGTGGAACAACCAAGTGGTTCTAATTTACCAAAGACAACAAAAAATAAAAGAATAAGTACTTGGATTAGAGTTTTCTTCAGAAACTATAAATAAACCGCGATTATATTGTAACTATATTATAAAAATTATGTCAAAATTTATCCATAAAATGTTTTTATGTCTTATACTCTTATCTCTGTCGCTCTAACGATATTTTCAAATTTTTTACTCGTTTTTTTCAGTAAAGAAATACTGTCAGTAAAATTTTCATAATGAATACTAGAGCAACAACTACTTAGTACTGTCATTTTGAATGATATTTTGATTATCATTTTTCATGTGATGTGTGTTTTCGAAGGTCATATACATGCCCAAACAAATGTCGTATATAATCAAATAACTTAGAATACTATAATTGCTGCAGTTTTGCGTATCAAGATATGGCAGTTTATCGTAGTTTACCTTTTTTAACTAGATGGCACCACTGGCAAATAAACGCAATGTTACCATTTTTTTAACGAAATTTTGAAATATAATGTATATAAATCTAAAAAAAGAAAATTAAATAAACAAAACCAAATTGACAATACTCGGCTGAAACAACCTGGAAATAATAGGTAAGGTAAAAATTCTTGTTAAAACGTTTGGTGCGCCATTTGTAGAATAAAGGTTTATTAATTTGTGTCGATAACATGATGTCACGCGACTTTACTATGGAAATCTGCAGCAATCTCTCTTAAAGTATTATAAGTTATTTGTATATAATAGAAATAATATAGAAATGGCAACCAATACTAATATAAAATTTTATATAAACGAAGTAGCACAGATAGTGGTGGTATCTGCGTATAACCATATCACTCCGGCTTATATCTATAGATATTTTATATCTATTATATATTACCCTAATTTTCGCATTACATAATTGGGTTAAGTTACAACGTGAACAATTTATTTTAAGATTTACAATTAAATTAAGGCTTAGTATTTAATTAAAAATTTTCTTTTTTTCCTTTTTTCTATTCTGCTATTGTTCCTGTGAAAACTCGATACGGCATTGCTTAGCGTCTTTTCATAGAAATAATAGCAGAATTAAAGAAAATGCAGTTTGCATTATTTCAATTAATAATCTATAATTTTTTGTACTTTTATTTCAGTAGCTTGCGTTGGACATAAAAAAAGTTTTTACAAGTAAGTCACACATAAATTAAACAATTATACACCTTTTTTGTATCTATAATTGGTTTTATTACAAACAATATAATTTATAAAATACGTTCGGTTAATTCATTAATTCATTTGGAACTAATAAATAATATAGACTAGTTTTATCTGTAAATGAAATTATGATTTCATAAGTTGGTATATGATTGCAACATAACTATTTGCTTCGATTCAATGAAAATTTTCTTTTTTTTCTTTTTTCTATTCTGCTATTGTTCCTGTGAAAACTCGATACGACATTGCTTAGCGTCTTTTCATAGAAATAATAGCAGAATTAAAGAAAATGCAGTTTTCAAATAGACTAAGGCCGAATAATTGAAAAGTGTAAATCATTTAAAATTAATTAAGTAGTAAGGGAAGTTAATCTTAATTGCTGCATATTACATCGGACAAGAACTCGAGTCCGCATGATTCTAGGTAATCGTAAGCAATTCGTCGCATGGAATTAATATCAGCGATATATCAGTTCATTGTTACCATCGCGATATATCAGTTCATTGTTACCATTTCAAAACACGGCGAACCATAAGAAAGTGGCCTTACTTTGTTATGGTTGGCCGTGTTTTGGCTATAGTAGCGATAAAGTTTAGATTGTGGCGAACTGGTATGGTATTAAGGTATTTGTTAACCGGATCAGGAATAGCTTAGTTCTATTCAAGTTGGTCTTATATTATATTACAGAAGTTCATTCAATTCGACATGTTCGATGTAAAATAATTATTGGGTACAGTTCTGGAATATAGCCAACTGGAATGTAACAATGGCTATTTCAACAATGGCTAAGCTATTTCCCAATCGGTTATGATGAAATTCGACATGCTCGACGAAAATGAGATTTTATAATGATTGTTGGATACGATTTTAGAATATGGCTAATTGGAACGGAACTAGTGTATTTATTTAGCGATTATATTGAAATCCGACATGTTCATTGGATAAGGGATTCAAATTTTGCATTCACAATAGACAATTTCTTACTTGACAATGTAGTTAAGTTTACTCTTCTTGATCTTAAGGTAAAAGTTTGGAGTTTGCAATCTTTTTCTTTTAGGCAACCACCAACATAACGGACAAAATATTTTTTTATCAAAATAAAATTCATGCGAGTAAGTTAAAAGTAAAAAGCTTTTCATTGTAAATTGGTTATTGGAGAAAGTTTTGGAATATGGCTAACTGGAATATCATCGGCCATTTGGGACCGGGATATAAACCTCTGTGTCAACATCGACGCTTCGAATGGACCCATTACCGACCTGCTTGGTGTTCATCATGCGCCATAAACTGTAGTTTTGTCACCTCAAGTACAGACTGCGGAGATTTGCATTGAGGGTCGATCTCATGATCAATTCATTAAAGCCATACAGAAATTAAAACGAAACCGTTCACCTGGGGAGGCCTGCATCAATTCGGTGTAGAGACTTGAGAACAGGGTATCAAGGATTTTTGCAGTAACTCTGCTGTTCGGCAAGGAGATGGCCTGTCCCTGATACTCTTTAATCTCATGTTGGAATACTTCTTTCGTCAAACTGAAACAGTTTAGCGCAACATCTTATATCGACAGTCCAAAGAAGTGCATGCATATGCAGATGACATGCGCGATTGGACTGAATGGAAAATAGGAAATACTTCATTCGCTTTTAGAATTTTCAGCTTTTGTTTAACTCCAAATCATTGAGCCCAAAAAATACACGATCTCTGGTTATAGGGACAATGGCACACCAGATTTTAGTCTTGAGGAGGTTCCATTAATTGGGCTCTCTTATCACTCACGATAACAGTATAGGTGAGATATATTAAAGAGCGGTTGGCAACAAGCAGTGCTGCTTTTCGTGCATCCTCTAGGGCCACTGCTAAAATCTAAAGACCTATCAAGTGCCGTGAAGCTGAAGCTACATAGAGCGATGATCAGGCCCGTTGTTATGTATGGATGTGAAAGATGGACGCTGAGGGATGAGCACGAGAGATGGCTCCTTACATTTGAGAGAAGAATCATGCGTGTGATTTACGGCCCAAAACGAGAAGTAGATAGGACATACCCAGTTTTGCGCAATATTGAGATCAGAAATCTGATGATCCCCGATTATTGTACATAAAGATAGATCTCAGCGAGTACGCTGGCTCGGTTCTGTTCTGCGTGCGAATCCGGAACAAATTTACAGCGATCGCTGAAAGAAGAGCCACCATATGGTAGGTGAAGAGATCGTTGCTAGCGACGATGGCTCCACAGTATGAAGACCAATCTCAGGATAAAAATCGCTGGTGTCAGATTGACTCAGTTGACTCAGTTAGGGGCCAGTAATGGTCTTTTAAAACTGAAATAATTATAATAAGATTGCAAATTAATTATGTATATTAATTATTTTATCATTTTCTTTAGAGGCTTTCAATTTCACTTCGCTCAATTTTTTGACGAGCCATCAATTTTGAAACTGGCTCAATGTTGTGTATTTTAGTTGTCTGAAATCTTTGGTAGCCCGAAATTGTGTTTTGCGACACATTTAAGTTTAAATTCGCCCGTTTAACTAAAGGTTTTGTTAGGCAAAAATGAACAGTATAAAAATCTTGTTTAATAGCTATACAGTATCAAAGCCAAAATAATCAATTTCATCAGAATTCCGGCCAGATATATGGTAGTAAAATCTGAGCTCCAATAAAAGATGCATCACAAGAAGTATACCTACGAAATTTTTATACTGTATTTTTATTTTGACCGATATTTTTATACTGTATAGCTATTGGGCTATAAAATAAATTTACAGTACTTGTTTTTTAGATTTTCGTAAAATTCATGCATATATGTATGTATGTGTATGTACATAAATTAAAAGCACAGAAATATAAATATATAATGTATTTATTTGGACAGTAAATAGGAAATTTTGTCAGAGCGCATTTTGTAAATAAAAGAGTTATAATTATATGTATGTCGCGAGAGTTTTTGAAATGGATTTTGGGGAGATCACTTATAAAATATAAATTCATGTAATAATATGTTTGATTTAATTTAATATGATTTTGTTTAGTATAGAATTAGTGGGGAATGTTTGTTAAAATTCAACAACTGTAGATTGAGTCCTAAGAGAAATGGGTTCTAACGACGGTCTTGAGTTCGCCACTGATTTAAAATTATTTCATCAACTACGTCAACATATGGTATCTGTTGATATAATTGATGAAATAATTTATTCCTGTCGTACGCTCAAAATTAGTTCAAAGGTTCGTAATGGTAATGGTGAGAGTCTCCTGTCTATGTATAAGTTATAGCTTTTCCTTTGTTATTACTATTTATAATTTATTTTACTATATAAACTCACTGCTGACTGATTTAAAAATCAATTTACTTTGAAATTTTTAGTGAAGAAACAAAATACAGACATGCAGGTTAATGTATCTGGCATTCGACGAAACATAAAAAATTTTGCTCATAACTATTCTGATGCTCAGGTTTGTTTGTCAGTTATTATAGCATTTACAATTATTATTTATTTGAATTAATTTTATGTTTTAGGTCAAGGTACGAGAAGCAACATCAAATGATCCGTGGGGTCCGTCAGCAACCATCATGGCAGAAATTGCTGATTTAACATATAATGTGGTTGCATTTTCAGAAATTATGCAGATGATATGGAAACGTATAAATGATCATGGGAAAAATTGGCGTCATGTGTATAAATCATTGGTAAATTTTATGTAATTTATTTTATACTTAAAATATATGTATTTGTTTGTTTAAATCTAAAATTTGTTAACATAATTCAATTAAAATATTTTCATACTATCATGTCCGGTTGCACAGAAATGTTTAACAATAGAATAGCTAATTTTTAAATGCGAAAATTGTTTTCCATTTCACAATATAAATTGAATTTCTTTTTGGTTTTGTATTTAGCGGCTATTAACAGTCGGTTAATTATTTAACTCTCAAAAATCGGCTGTTAACTTTAACTGGTGAATCGTTAGTTAAATGTTTTATGCAACGGAGCATTAGAGTATTAATATATTTATATTACATTAAAACTATCATTTAAAATGCGTAAATAGTAAAGAATACTTTTTGACAGATTTTATTAGAATATTTAATAAAAACTGGAACGGAAAAAGTAGCTCAACAATGTAAGGAAAATGTCTACGTTATTCAAACTTTACGGGAATTCCAACATTTAGAAGAAGGAAAAGACCAAGGAATGCATGTTCGAGAAAAAGCAAAACAATTGGTTTCCCTTCTGAAAGATGACGAACGCTTGAAAAATGAACGAGCGAAAGCGTTGAAAGCAAAAGAGCGTTTCGCTCAGCATGCCAGTGGTTTTGGTAGTGATGGTTCAATAGATGGACCAACACAGCGTGATACTCCGACATGGCTACCGAATGAAGAGCCACGAGCGGCACCTGATATAGAGTTTGTACGACCACAAACGGCAGGAGAGGAAGAATTGCAATTACAATTGGCAATGGCCATGTCACGTGAAGAAGCGGAACAAGAAGAAGCAAAACGGCGAAGTGATGATGTTCGATTGCAATTGGCCCTTAGTCAAAGTGAACAAGATTTCAAGTATGTTTTTCAAAATTTTTGTTTATTTTATTTTATTTTATTTTTGTTTTGTTACTTTGATATTTAGCCAACAAGATTTGAAACCTGGAAGTTCAGCTCAACAAAGTCATTTATTAGATTTGCTTGATATAAATTTGGGTGCAACAGGTGGTGTTTCTGCACCTGAAGGTTGGGGAATGGGACCTCCACCGCAACATAGACCTAAGGTTGGTAAACATTTATTTTTTAATGATGATAAATTACTTATTTCTACCGATTTGTTTATAATTCAAATTGAATAATGCATGCAATAATGTAGTCATTGGTGTTTGCATTAGAAGATATGGTAAGTTCACCAAATCAGTGTAACAATCAGTGTAGTATTCTTCTGTGTGTGATATTTTTAATATTTTAAAATGATTTGAGGTTTATTGGTTTTTGTATCAAATTTGTATTTTGCTAGCAAACTTCGGATCCATGGACTTCCTCGCCGCCATCTGATCCTTGGCAACCGTTAGCCGGGGGTACGCCAGTAAAAGCACCAATTCCTTATGCTTCAACTGAGAATGCTTGGTTACCACAAACTCAGTCTCCTTCAATAGCAAATACCAATGCATCAGTTGAAGGGTGGTTACAAAACTCAATGTCGACAAATGGTAACATCTCCCTACCTACAGATCCGTGGTTGGTATCGAAACCGTCGCAAGCTATACCAGTAAGCAGTAGAGGCGATCCGTGGTTGGCAACCAAGCCTGTTGCAGATCCATGGTTGCCTGCAGCGGCTTCAAATCTTGTGGACCCATGGGCTCCACCCACAGAAAATATGGGCGTATGTGTCTGTCTATTTATGTATTTTAAAATATTTTGAAATTTCTTATTTTGTTTGTTTTGCAGTTACGGCCTTCACCAGTTGGCGCATTAACATCGCCTAATTCAGATTTAGATGAATTTGATATAATAACAAATCGAAGTAAATCGGCGCAAAGCTCATCATCACCTCTTAATGCAATTAACAATAATAATTGTAAATTACAATGTGTAACCAATGTTTTATTTTAAAATATATATTTTTATGTTTATTAATTACAGCTCTTTTAGACGACCTTAATCCAATATCACCGAAAAACAATCTTCAAAGCAAAACACCACAATCATTTTTAGGTGAAAATTCTGCATTAGTTAATTTGGACTATCTAATAAAACCAAATCCAGCAACGATAAACGGTGATAATAATTTGGCCCCATACAATCCATTTAGTGATGCAAATAGCACCGCATCAATACCACAACGAACTAATTTATTTCAACAACAAATTCAACCAGTAAGATAATTCGCAAATATTGCTATATCTATTTTTATTATTATTATTGTCCAGGTACCGTCCATAAACCAGTTGAAACAATCACCATTCCCAGTAACGCTTAATCAAGATCCATGGGCGCCAATTACTAACTCATCAAATTCTACTTCACATGTAAGTGTAATTATGAAGCAATAAATAAAATCAGATATTATTTAAGGAATTGCCAACAAATTAAATGTTTGGTTTATAATAATATTTTTGTTCCTTTTTGTGACTTAATTGAATGTTTAAAACATAATCGCACGCAGTTCGATGGCATTTTCTGTGATTGCAATACGGATGATAAGTTAAATAACAATAGTATTAATAGTACTCGCAATGCAGATAATAATTGCAATTCAGCCAACAATAACAATATTAATCCTTTTGATATGTTATTTGTGAGTATAGTTATTGTCAACCAAGTAAAATTATCGCTAATAATATTGTTGTATTGAAGTAGAATCGTATATCATCTCAGTTTGTAACCTTAAATTTCTTGTAAAGCATTGATGTATTGAAAATATTAGGCCAACATTAAATAAGATCCTTTCATTAACTGAAACTAAATTGATGTGTAAAAAATACAAACATATTTTTGAAACTAAATTGAAAATAAACTCGTATATGATGTGAAAAATAAAAAGATATTCAAATATTTTTTCGGCCGCTAATGGACGGTTCAAGTCTGACAACAGTTGGTAATATGTCGAGAGATAATCAATGTTGAATTTTGAATATTATATGTGATACAGTAATAATTCCCTGACAGCATTGATGATCAATTATAAATTTTTATTTCTTGCTATGTATCTAACCGTTAAAATATTAAAAAGTTCGTATAATTTTGTTAAATTTGGTTTAACAAGTTTTTCATTAGATATTTAGAAATTGCAGGCCATGATTATTCGTCCTGGATATATTTCAAGTAATTTACAGATACATTGCCTGCCTATAAATAAATTGGATTATCGAATTTGAAACAGTTTCTCTATTTATTTAGAGTGAAATTTATTTTATAGTGAAAGAACACATTTGAAACATTTCTGGATGTTTGTAGTTATATTAGTTCTTCAGGGGTTCCATTTCTACTCTTTTTGAAAGCTTACTTGAATTTAATTTATTTCATTTGAATTCTAGTTTTAAAATTTTGTGTTAATGAATATTTTTTAAGATTCATCTTTGATAATTTCATAATATTAATGCATATGTGTATATTAATATTTACTATATAAGTATGCAATAGTAAAGCGCAAGAATATAACACCATATTATTTGTCTGTAAATGTTTTGCACAGTGATCTTTACAACAAAATAAGCTTAAATATTTTCTTATGTGTCAATATGGTTTTAAATAAAATAAATTGACTAACAAAATTGAACGTAACATACTCGTTGTATTGCGAAAATATTCAACTTGAATTAGAAACCCCACCCAAATTGAAATATTTACCACGTATAGGGGCAAACACTCGATCAGTTTTAACTTGTAAATTTCAATTTCAAATAGTTAATACACTTTAAAAGTTTAAAAAGAAACTGATAAAATATAGTTTACGTCAGTCTTATTATTATCAACACTTGTTTTAAATTGACCATAAACACCAATGTTACTAGATACACACCTAAGGCTGTTTCCAAAACTAAAACTTATTTGTGGAACCTAACTTATTCAAATATGTCTCCTCGCGAGGTAACTTATTTACTATCTGTTTCATGCAAGAATAGCTAAATTAATTGTCAATTTTGTTGTTGTTCTTGTTGAATGTTTGAACAAATATAATATACGATTTGAGGTTTTTGTTCGTCATTAAATTTAAAAGCCACAATTTTTTTAAATTATCCATATTATATTAATATTTGTTCTGTTTATAATAAATAATACAAACAAAATTTGGACCTATAGAAGCACAAAAATTCATTGTTTTCGTGTTTCTGTCAAAATAAGTAAGTGAAATCAATTCGGATGACTTTTCATACTTATTTAAGATGGCGGCAAATAAGTAAATAAGTTTGAAATAAGTATCGGTTTCGGAAACAGCCTAAGGCTTATATTTGTTCTTTAATAATAACATATTCTTTAATTTTCTTTAACTAATTATAAATTAGCTAAATGTAATTTTAATTTGATGTTGTCATTCAACAAGAACAACAACAAAATTGACAATTAATTTAGCTATTCTTACATGAAACAGATAGCAAATAAGTTACCTCGCGAGGAGACATATTTGAATAAGTTAACAGTCTAAGCAAAATATTTGCTCATTTTATATTTTTTGAAGCAAGTATGGGTTTCACAAATATAAAATTTCGATCCTGCGCACGGTCTTCATACTGTCTAAGACAATCTGAAGAGGCCAAGTCGTTCTCTACATCGTGGAGCCATCGTCGCCTGAAACGACCTCTGCGCCTACCATATGGTGGCTCTCCTTTCAGAGATCACTGCACCATTCGTTCCGGATCAGCACGCAGAACGTGACCGAGCCAGCGTACTCGCTGAGATCTTACTTCATGCACAATATCGGGGATCTTCATCAGATCTCTGATATCGAAATTGTACAGAGCTCGGTATTACCATCTATTTCGCGTTTTGGGTCGTAAATCGCACGCATGATTCTTCTGTCAAATGTAAGGAGCCATTTCGTACTTATCCGTCAGCGCACAACTTTCACATCCAAACATAACAACGGGCCTGACGCTTTGTAAAGCTTCAGCTTCACGGCACTTGATAAGTGTTTAGATTTTAACAGTGGCCTTAGAGGATACAAAGAACGACTGCCAGCTGCCAGCCGCACTTTAATATCCTCACCCACACTGTTATGGTATACCCAAATATTTGAACCTCCGCACTCCCTCAAACGTGTGGCGGTCACTACTAAAATCTAATGTGCCATTGTCCCTAAAACCAGAGATCAGGTATTTCGTTTTGGACTGATTGATCTGAAGTCCAACTGAAGCTGAGAACTCTACAAGCGGATCAAGTATTTCTTTCACCCCTTTGCTATTCAGTTCAATCACGCATATGTCATCTGCATATGCAAGCACCTGATTGGACTGGCGATATAAGATGTTGCGCTTAGGTGTTTCAGTTTTACGAAAGATGTACTCCAACATGAGATTAAAGACTATCGGGGACAGAGCATCTCCCTGCCGAACACCCGAGTTAACTGCAAAAATTGTCGATAGTTTGTTCTCAACTTTAACACAGCATTGAGACTGCGACACTGTCATTCTACACAGTCGCACCAATTTTGTTGTCATTCCTAGGTATTCCAGGGCAGACCAGAAACTCTCTCGATTGATCGAGTCATAGGCCTGCCGGAAATCCAGGAACACCTGATGTACGGAGAGGGATATCTCATAATATTTAGATATAATCATTCGCAGCGAAAAGACCTGATCAATGACTGATCGGTTCGGACGAAATACTCCTTGATAGTTACCAACCAAGCCCTCCGCTAGAGGAGCGATCCTATCCAATATAATGTTACCAGTAACTTGTATGCTGTGCAAAGGAGAGCTATCCCGCGATAATTCTCACACTTCAAGCGGTCTCCCTTCTTGAAGATGGGGAATATCGCGGGCACTTTCCATTCGTCAGGCATAACTTCGGTTCGCCATACTAATCGAATAAGGTCGAAAAGACAGTTCCACAAAGTATCCACTCCGAATATCAAGAGCTTCGAATTAATGCAGTCCACAGTGTTATTTTATTTAAAGCTGTATTTTCTTGAGAAAAGGTTAATTCGAATTATTTTGAATTTTATTTTTTCCCAAGAAAAGAGCCTAGGTAGAATCATTTTTATATTTAATTTGTACGAGTACAAAAAAAACTGTTATGTTTGCAATATGAAAACACGTACTGTCTGTCATATATTTTCGTTGTTCGTATATTAAACAAGATTATTTAGATATGTAGATTAAACTATTAAAATTAAAAAACCATTTTGCGATAAAATAATACACTAGTTATTTTCATTTACAATAAAAAATGTACATCTGGTGTCAGGTATTAAAATTAAATTTGGAATATGACTAAATAATCCTAATTTTGTCTTGCGGATTGTCGTAAAAAAAAATAAATAAATAAAACTGTCCACAAAATCGAACATTATTTCTGATTATAATTTTTTCAACCACCTCCGTGCTAATTCATCTGATAAATCGTTCATGTTTTGCATCTGCATGTGGTGATTGATTTCTATTTTTTTTCCTTCTCGCGCCATATATACTAGTCACGAATTTTATTTCTTCAATAATCTATCTGACCAATAAATTAGTGCGATATACTAATCATACACGATAATCATAAAACATCGAAAATTTTGAAGAAAAACTGACTAAACATATATCAACACTAAATTTAAATAACTATAAATAGACATTTAAAAAATTAAATTAAATTATAAATAAACAGAAAAAAAATTCCAAATAAATATTGTTTTTTTATTATTGTAGCAAACAATGGGAGCTTGGCCGCTTAAATAATTAATTGGTAAAACATAGTTTATAACTTAATCTTCTAACTGATGCACTTATAATAAAATTCATAAAAATTGATTTTTAAATAAGCGATCTATTACATTTTACTAACAAACTTAATTGATTAACACTGCACGGCTTCTTAAAAAAATATTTTTCGCTTTGCTGTTTATTTTTTCTGAAAATAAATCAACAAATTTTAATTTTTGTTTGCATTTGTATGTTTTATTATTTTAGCTATATTCATAAAATTTTAGTTAATTAACTATTCAATGAAAAACCTATTTTAGATTTTATGACAATGCGTTTTTTTGCTCTAAAATGAAATTTTAAACTTCTTTTTCAATGAGTAAATAACATAGTTGTTAAAAGATATCGTTAGTTTAGAATAGTAAGATTCATTTTCTTGGTAATATATTTTTTCTTGTTTATACATCCACATTATTCATAATGTATATTAAATTCAAGATAGATGTTTAAAGAATGCTGGTCTTACCAGAGTTTATCTTTTATTGGAACACAATTCTTTTTTATTAAAATTTTGCGATTACTAAACAGCCAAATCTGCTAAGTTAGCTTATCCTGATATGATTAACGACCAATCCCTCATTTTATGACTATTGTTATTTATTTTGTCGATATTATACAAACATAGTAGAAAGTGTGAGAAATCTTAAGTTTTGTTTTATTTTTACAGTAGAAGATATTCCCTTTCTATTGTTGAATAAATTTACTTATCTGTTTTTTTTTTTTTTTTTTTTAAAAGGACTTGGCATAGACACTTTTACGGTCCATAGCCTTACCTTACATTCACACAACATTCATTCAATCCATTCATTCATCCCATTCCCACAAGTACAGTATACCATCTGCGCATTGCATAGCTCCATGTCACCCTGTACAGTGACATGAAAGATGGGTCGGCCCATGAGTTCTACATTCCAACAGAGGGTCATAGATGTTTTCAATTTAATCACCGATCGTAATCGGGAGATGAAAAATCCCTTTTGCATCCCGCCTCTGTTGGGATTCGAACCCTTCGAACCGTACTTATCTGTTTAGTATTATTATTCTTTACGAAAGATTTAATTACGATTAAATTATAGAAGTTATTATTTTCGTTTAGTAGTTTCTAAGCATAATATACATTATATATATATGTACATCTTATATAACTAACTACAAGTAACTACATATGTACAAGCATTGTCATACACTTTTCATTAGTGTTTTTTAAAAATACAATACGTTATTTCTATTGTGGTTTTAGATGATATCCATGTTTGAGTTTACATACTTGTATACTGTAGTTATTTAAATTTATAAAATAGAATTTTGTGATATTTAATTTAATTATTTTTTAAAAGAGAATATTCGGATAATTCAGTGGTCTGCTGCTTATTGAAATGGTTCATATCTGTCGCCACCCTGTAACTCCTGTAAAATTAGGGTTAACTGTAATACAATTATATTTTCAATTATTATAATATTCATACTTAAACTCATATTTTCACTTTGACTTTAATTTAAAAGACATTTATCCCATTTAAAATATCACATAAAACATGTAATAATGAATCCATTCCAGATTGAAAACTAATAAATAAACTGAATGTACAATTTAAGAAAACTAAAAGAAATGTCCAAATTCTTTACAATTTACCCAACAATTTCGGCTGATTGAGTTTTTAGTTATTTTCAAAGAAAAACATCGAATTTAAAAATTAAACCTTTAGTTTATAAATAATTTTTATTAGGTAATTCATCAAAACATAATAAAATCGAATTCATTTATATAATAAAACAAAACTGAAGTAAAAATACGTAATATTATTAATATGCGATCGAAAATTGATATTACAGTAAAAGCTGGATAATAAAATCCTTTGCAACGAAATATACGAATTATTTATTATATAATTTTATTAAAGGCTATTACTGACTCCTTACTGAGTCTTCATACTGTATTAGACGAAGTGAAAAAGCCAAGTCATTCTCTACAACGTGAAGCCAACGTCGCTTGCAACGTCCTATGCCCCTACCATATGGTGGCTCTACTTTCAGAGATTGAAATATACGAATATTGCAGTATATTCTGAATTCATAAATTGTATGTTATGCAATTTTATTTATGTTTTTCATAAAATTTGTCAATACAAATTCCTAAAGGAAACTGAGAAATGAAATAATATAAATTGAATTTTTTTCGTTCCAGAATCGGGTCCATTATTACATATGAATGTACATATATATAATGTGGACGAAGAATTAATTGCTTTTTAACAAATAACTTATAATACCATAAGGGAGATTACTGCAGATTTGCGTAGTAAACTCGCGTGACTTCATGTTTTCGACACAAATAAAAGTTATATCTTGCAGATGGCGCACCAAACGTTTTTTAACAAGAATTTTAACGTTACCTGTTATTTCCAAGTTATTTCAGCCGGGTGTTGTCAATTTAGTTTTGTCCCTTATTTTTTTTAGATTTATTTACATTATTTTTCAAAATTTCGTTAAAAAAATGGTAACATTGTTTATTTGCCAGTGGTGCCATCTAGTTAAAATAACCTAACTGCGATAAACTGCTATATCTTGATACGCAAATCTGCAGCAATACGAGTATTATAAGTTATTTACTTTTTAAATAAAATTCAAATAAATATCACAAAACGAAATTTATTCTCTTCTTATTAGTTTATTACACTATCTCTTTTTCTTCTAAGACTTTATTTTTGCGTTAATTGATTTTTTTTTGAACCTCTAATTTTTCTATAAAATGTTGGACAAATAATTGACAAAAACAAAAATTAAATTTGTTCTGAATACCTTTGTAAACGAACAAATATTAAAACATATCGTTTAACCCAGATAGTTCAGATCCTCGGTCAAACAGTTGCTATTCATTTTTTTAAATAAATTATATATTATTTAATATTGGAAAATTATAAAGATCATGTTACTAAGTTCTAAGGAGTTTAATACAAATTTTTGGGCTGGCTGTTTCGCAAAAACTTTGAAGGATTGTAGTTATGGATAATATCCATGTTTGAAGGATGTTGAAGAACTTGATGAAATACTCACTAAGCGGGGCGATTCAAGCTTCCTCTTGTCACATGGTATTTCGCTGAAATAAATTTTATTTCAAAAAAACCTTTTGCTTACTAAATCCAACTTTTAATTACGCCAGCGAAATGTCTTCTATAGCGAAATAACGTATATATTTCATTAAAACAATTTCTAAGTCATACCAATATGTACATATGATGCGGAGGTAGAAGTATATTAAATATAATATTCATATTATATTATTTATTATATTACATATTATATAATACGAGTATATTTTATATGTTATATATTATATATTATGTATTATAAATTATATATATATATATATATATATATATATATATATATATATATATATATATATATATATATATATATATATATATATATATATATATATATATATATATATATATATATATATATATATATATATATATATATATATATATATATATATGTATATATATATTTATATATATATATATATATATATATATATATATATATATATATATTTATATATATAAATATATATTATATATATATATATATATATATATATATATATATATATATATATATATATATATATATATATATATATATATATATATATATTTATATATAAGTATATATATATATATATATATATATATATATAAGTATATATATGTATATATAAATATAAATTACACAAAACCAAATAATGTTTATATATTATATTTTATTTCTTTCATGGTTTTAGTATAACAATAACACACCTCGGTTGAAGCCAGAAGCAGCAGCATCTAATCCATTTTTATCATAAAAATTAAATTATAAGTATAAATTAATTATATAAATCCATATTTACAGCTAAATTTTAATTTTTTTTATATATATATTTCTATAAAATTATTACCTAATTAAAACAAAAATTAAAATCAAAACTAAAATAATAAGATATGTATTATAAATTAGACTACATTCAAAAAAAGTATATGAATGATAGTGGTCCAAGTATTATTTAAATGCGTTACAAATTGTTTTGATTGTTTTCGTTAGTCTCTTAGTAAAGAAAGTGAAAAATGAAATTATAATTAGTATTGAACAATTTTAATTTCGGGTATTTATCCTGTACCTCACAGTTTTTATAATTTTACTTACTTTATTTACTGAGAGTCTGTGCAAAATAATCAAAAAAATATGTGACTATTTTTAAATTTATATATACTTGATTAGCATATGGGAATTGGAACTAAATTGAGGAAATAGAATAGTGCTGGGCACTGAACAGATATCTTAAATAATAAAACCAAATTTACCATAAGCGCTCATTCGATATTTCATTTGGTTTCATTTTTTAACTACTGTAAAATTTAAAATCAACTATAACTGCATTTTAAAATAAAGTAAATTTTTGTTATATCTTTATTAAATAAAATTAATAGAGTTTTAAATAAAATTAATTATAAAATAATTATTAATATTAGAAATCCAAATAATATTAATAAAATATAAATAAATAAAATGCCTTATTTTTTGTAAATAAATTTAATTATATATAATTGATATAAAACTACTATATAAACGAAACCTTAAAACAAATAAATATTTTTAACAAAAAAAATTAAAAATTTTGATGATTGGTGTATAATTGTTCAAAATTAAATATATTTTTATTTACTTTTATTGCTTTAAACGATATTGTTCAGGTAGATGTGGAAGTATTAATAATTTTTAATTTACGCTAAACCTTAGTTTTTTTTAAATAAATTTATAAATCGTGTTTTCAACAAATGTGAAACAAAATTTTTAATTTATGAAATAATCGAAGAAGATATATATTTTTTTAAAATTAGATTAAAAATAAAAAATAAACTGTCAAATTTTTTAATTGTTTTTTATGTGCGCAAAATGAGAAATACAAGTAATATATATTGTATTCAAATAACCTAATATTAAAGGTATAATTATTTAATTTTTTTTCTAAATAATAAAACATTATACAGTAGGTTTTTTTCAAAATTAATTTTCAATTATTTTCGATTATTTTATTTTTTAATATTTTTATTTAATTTAACTTTTATTATACTTATTATTATTATTTAAAATTTAAGCAGTAAAATAGAATATAAATTATGATAACCACTTAAATGGCAAATAAAGAAAAAGTAATAAAAATTATTTAGTTGTTCATGAATAAATTTATTTCAGATTTCCATAATAATTGGTTGATGTTTTTTATTGTTGATTCAAATTATTTTCCGAATAATATGATAAAATTCAACAAATGTTAAAAATAAGCAAGACTATTATTTGTGCATGGCGTTTAATACCATAGTTATGCTAGGAAAAATCTCTAATTATGCATATATACAGGGTGCGTTTTAAAAAAAATATATGTCGTCTTTATGTCGTAAACGGTGCTAGATAGGAGGAAAATAGTTAGAATGAAAATTAATGACTATCATTTGTTTCGGAGATATAGACTAAAGTTAGGTTTTTTAAATTAGAACCTATACTTGTAACTACATTACTTTTGATAACAAATTTTTTTTGTAAAGTGGTTTGATATACTCAGGGCATAAATTGAAATTCATTAAAGCAAAATAATTCACTCTTAGTTCTACACTGTTCCATTTTAGCACTATAGTAAATAACTTATACATAATACTATATAAGGGAAATTGCTGCAGATTTGCGTTTTAAGATATGACAGTTTATCGTAGTTACCTTTTTTTTAACTTGATGGCACCACTGGCAAATAAACGCAATGTTACCTTTTTGTGCAACCAAATTGACAATACCCGGCTGAAATAACTTGGAAATAACAGACGTGTTGGTGTTAACATAAATTTCAGAAAAATTTTGGTATTTCCAAAAAAACTTTAAAATTTTTAATTTATAGCTATCAATTTTTTTAATACGATTTAATTTAATTTCCATTTTAAAATGTACAGCAAAAAATTTTGAAATGTTTTGATACCAAAGAAAATAAAAAGTGATGTAAATCAAAAAAATAGCAAAATTGTTTGCTATTTTTTTGATGTACATCACTTTTATTGGCTGGAGAGAATTTGACGTATATGTATATGCCAAAACAAATATCGTATATAAGAGAAATAATATAATAAAATATGAAGCGTGATACGACAGTATTTATAAAGTTGCATAAAATTGAATAAACTGTATTATACATTTTATTAAATCATATATGTATATCAGGGATGTGCGTCGACACGTCAACTATTATTGTCGACGTTGAAGCGTCAATAATGCGTCAACATTGCGTCGACGTCATGTTTAAGTCGACAATGACGTAATGTCGAGAAAAAATTATTTTAATAAATTTTTTAGTGTTGGATTCCTTTTTTTGCTTTTTCCTTTTTAATTCTATTCGATTTTTCCGTTAATTTTTTATTTTGTTTTACTTTATAAGAGTGAGACGACATTATTTTGTTATTAGATTAGTAAGTCCCCAAAAATCATTTTAGTATTTAGTTTTTTTTTGGTTATTTGCGTGGAGGAGAGTACGTAATATAGTCAAATTTATCAATTGTTATTATAATTAATTGTGGTTCGTTAATTATTGCCTTTATTTTCTAATTTTAATACTTCGAAAGTGTTTTACGATTGTTTTTTGCCCGTTTCGTTACCTAGATTTCTAGTTTGGCCAGAAAACTTTTAAAAATTCCAGCCAGTTCCGGTCAAATTGAGAGAATTTTTTCCAACTGGGCTTATATTATACATAGTGACCTTCGAAATAGATTGACGATGGATAAATCAAAAAAATTATTATTTATATATTTTACCAGTAAAATTTCGGAAACAGAGAGTAATGAGTTTTCTGATTACGAAATTATTTATTAAATTTAATAATGGTAATTTTTAGTATTTCCTATTTAAACTTACTTTAAATTTTTACCTAATTTTTTTATTAAAATTTATTTTTAATTAACTGAATTAATATTTAAATATTTTATTATTTTTTGTTAGTCATTTGTGAATTGTTAAGTGATAAATGATCAATGATCATTACAAATTATGATTTCTATATATTTTTAATATTTATGTGTTACAAATGAAAAAAAATAAAAAAAAACAAACAAAACTATCATTTTGTATATTTTTTATTGTTGACGCGGCAACAATGCACGTCGACAAAACTTGTAATTGTTGACTCCAAAAAAATATGTCGACAACAATTGTCGACGTCGACGTTTGTTGACGTCGCACATCCCTGATGTATATACATAATATATAACATAAAACAATACAATTTTTTATGGTTTTATTTAGAAATACAAAAATTTGGAGCCTGTGAAGTTTCTAACAAAAAATAACACGTATACGTATACGGTTCCAATTAGAAAAAAATTGCGGAATGAAAATCCCATTGGAATCCAATTGAAATGAATATGTATTGGTAAATTCCGCCATGTTAAAATGAGAATTTCAAGAAAGTAATTAATTTCATAAAATGATTTTTTCAATAATTATGGCAATATAAAAATTATAAAAAAAAACGAAAAAACGAAACGAAAACATTTTAACTAACTGGCATCGAATACGAAAATTTACAATTTTTTCTTAGCAACTTTATAGATGTTAACAACTCCAATAACAAGACACTCTCGGAGATTTGGGCAAAACACCGCTGTATAAGTCTAATAGACCTATCGTAAGGGAACATTTCATAGAAGAAGATTTTGGCAAACGGAAGATTTGAGATTGATAGTAAGATATAAAGGTCTAATAGGCCTATTACTAGGGAACATTTCATAGAAGAAGATTTTTCCAAACGGAGGATTTGAGATGAGTTTTCCAGCATTTGTTTTCTTATAGTTTGAGTTATTTCTAAAAATTTGTTATTATTTACACTAATTAACAAGGAACTCTCGGAGATTTGGGCAAGATTCCGCTATATAGAAACAAATGCTGGAAAACTCATTTCAAATCCTCCGTTTGGAAAAATCTTCTTCTATGAAATATTCCCTAGTAATAGGCCTATTAGACCTATACAGCGGAATCTTGCCCAAATCTCTGAGAGTGCCTTGTTAATTAGTGTAAATAATAACAAATTTTTAGAAATAACTCAAACTATAAGTAAAAAAATGCTGGAAAACGCATCTCAAATCCTCCGTTTGGAAAAATCTTCTTCTATGAAATATTCCCTAACAAAGGTGTATTAGACCTATATAGGCCTATTAGACATATATAGCGGAATCTTGCCCAAATCTTCGAGAGTGCCTTGTTAATTAGTGTAAATGATAACAAATTTTTAGAAATAACTCAAACTATAAGTAAAAAAATGCTGGAAAACGCATCTCAAATCCTCCGTTTGGAAAAATCTTCTTCTATGAAATATTCCCTAACAAAGGTGTATTAGACCTATATAGGCCTATTAGACATATATAGCGGAATCTTGCCCAAATCTTCGAGAGTGCCTTGTTAATTAGTGTAAATGATAACAAATTTTTAGAAATAACTCAAACTATAAGAAAACAAATGCTGTAAAACTCATCTCAAATCCTCCGTTTGGAAAAATCTTCTTCTATGAAATGTTCCCTAGTAATAGGTCTATTAGACCTTTATAGCGGAATTTTGCCCAAATCTCCGAGAGTGCCTTGTTATTTGGTTTGTTTAATTCAAGAATGATTCTAACAAAAATTATATCGTTTTTGTATTTGATTCCGATTAGAAAAATTATTTGGTTTTCTTATGTTCAATTATAGGTATAGTATAATTTTTTTAAAATTATTATTATTGCTTGCTTTTAATAATTGATTAAATTTTTATATTTCCAATACACAATATTAAAAATCACTCATTTTTTCCAATAAGAATTGTGTTTTGAGTGATACTAATACAGATATATTTTTTGTTAAGTTTTATGTTTTGTTAGAAACTTCACTTCGGTAAAATTTATCGTAAAATAAAATCGCAAAAATATTAATGGCGCCAGTGGTAAAAATGTTACGAATCATTTTCGGTACGAACTAGTAGCAAACATGTAAACGTAAATCGTATTAAAACAAATACAAATAGTCTAACTAACCTCAAAATTTTTATAGTGAAAAAATAAAATTTGTTTTGTTAGAAAAGGCCATCAAAATTTAATCAATTAAAGATTAATTAAAATTTAAAACATAATATTTGTATTTTATTTACTTAAAATTTTGCATTTTATTTTGTGTTATCATATATTATATAATTTAAATCATTATAAATACTGACATGAAACTAAAAACTAAAAATAAGTTGTTTTTTTAAATAATATTATTTTTGTTTAATACAATTTTAAATAAGGTTTTATTTTATATAAATTTGATATAAAAATTCACAGGCGTATTGATTAGTATTTGTGATGTTCCCGAGATTGCACATATCTAACCTAAATGATAGATTTTCGATTGTTTTGCTCTTATGTTTTAATATTTAAGCTCTATAGGTACTGTTGTAATATTCTATGAAATTTCGTCAAAGAAGTATCAGAATACATAAAACCTGCGACATCAGCGTAGAATAATTATCGGCTATGATAACTGATCGCAATCATGGACCATGGTACGCCAACTAAAATAATAGGAGGGAAATATTTTTATCAAGAACGCAAAATAAATTACATGATACAGTTAAAAATATTGGAATACTAGAGTGTCCACGTGTTGCAATACAAAGGTAGGTTACTCATATCATTCGAACTATAGTCAACGATAAATCTATAAGTCAAATTGGTCCTATTTCTTAACGGTTAAAAAAGCTTATGTATGTACTAAAATACAGTGCATCACAACACGAATTAAAATTAATCGCATTCAATTTGCCAAACAATCTCATAACCCATTAGCATTCTGGCGCAATGTTCTATTTACGGATAAGTCTACGGTTTCTTTTTAAACGGCAGTTGGTGTAAACAATTATTTTATTCTAAAGCAATATACGTAAAGAATCGCGGTATTTTCGCTTTGAAAAGAGAAATGGCGGAAATAATATTATGATACATTGTTGTATCTCAAATAATAGATTAGGACCACTAGCAATGATTTTTGTACAAATTAAATCAATTAACGTATCTTAAACTGCCGATCGAAGTTATTCTGTTGGCTGGTGATTTAATGATTGGACCTAATTTCATTCTGAAACAGGACAATATACCCCATCACATAAGGCAAAAGTTGTAACTGCATTTTAAGATGGTGTGGATTTAACTCGCCTTGATTGGGCGCCAGAGAGCCCCGAAATTATCGAAAATGTTTGGACATACGAAAATAATATACTTCCGCCTTCCGATAGCGTTGATATTATAAATCATGAATTCTGGAATGAACTTCTTATTAAATGTTAATTAAGATTTACCTAAATAGGAACATTTGAAGTATTTTTTAAAACATTTAAATTGAAATTTTTAAATTATTTTGGTTAAATTGTATGTACACAAATACTAATGAATCACGATCACAAATACTATTTAATTCAATATATCTTTATTTCGGCTGTAAATTTTTATATCAAATTTATAATAATCCTAATGAATCGGATAGTATATATACGTAAAATTCTACTCCATTTTTGTATCCCCCCCGTGGTTTTATTGGGTTCGGCGGATCCCGAATTCTTTTTGAAGCTGATAAATCATAAAAGCATTACATAATATATTAAAATATTATATCTGCGGCGGCAGTCAATCCAAACTTGATTTATTGAAGCTGAAAATCACCAACAATTTATAAAATCTGCGGTGGCAATGGTATACAAATGACGTCAAAACCAGTTAAATCGTTTAAAAGATAAACGGAAAAATGCAGATAGCACTTTATATTATATTATACTTATAATATAATATATAGTGCTCAAGGGTACAGCACGCCTAATAACCCAAAGCAGGCGGGATATAAAGATACCGCTTGCTATATGTAAACTGCTGCTTCAGGAAGAAGCCATAAAAGAAACGAACGTCAGATGGCCTAAAGCCAGTTCGTGTGTAACAACCAGGCAGATCTGGCCTGGACTTGACCGGTCCAGATCAGGCCAACTGATATCTCTTCGACGGCAACTAATTGGTATGGTCGTGGGAGCTATAACGGTACATTGTCTCATTGGGATACATGCGAGAAGACTGGGTGTCCCAGCCCACGATTTCTACCGCAGCTGTGGTGATGAGGAGGAAAATGTGCTCCATCTGCTCTGCACCTGCCCTAGTCTAGCGTACAGCAGAACAAAATTTATGGGAACTTCCCCTTTGAAAGACCTCTCGGATCTTAGTAAAATCGAGATCCGGGACTTTAAACGCTTCTTGGTAAGCTCAGGATGGTTTAGCGAGTGAAGAGGAGGAAACTCGAATGTGGTACAGCTACGGACCAATTTTGTGTCTATGCTAGTCCTTTAGGACAGCCACCCTTACCTAACCTAACCTATATTATACTCATGAAACAATATTGGATTTAAAGCTTCTTCATTAGATGTCGCTCGGACATGTCATCAACTAAAAGAAAATTTAAAAACAGCAGAAACTACCCGCTAAACAATTTTACGAATTCGCAAAATACGAAGCAAAAACGAACTATAAACGAACTTTTTTTAATTCTTTTATACTACCATATTCACATGCATTTACATTAACGCTATAGGCTACTACGTAGTACGATTAACGATATTATATGTAAGAAAATATTATTTTATTATCGTGATTTTACCGAAGTAGTGGCCATTCCACGCCATTTTCCGAGTAATTTCTTGTAAATTAAAATAGTTGTATTTAAAATTGTTGTCAGTAAAGTTCATGTATATTTTGATAATATTTAGTGTTAATATTTAGTAAATCAAGTAAGTTTAATTTTTGAATTAATATATTTGAATTGGACAAATTTGTGCGAGCATGCCTAAAACTCATTATTTCAGACCCAGCAGCTACACATTTCTCTTGGTTTGGCCGACATGAAAACATTGCGTTGGAGCAGTTTCACATTATGGTTTTAATTAAAGGTATACACAATATAGTTAAAGTTAGGATAATCCATTTTTTTCTAGCTGCTAATTAATACATACATATATTTTTAATACTTCTACAGAACGTGCCAAGCGGAAATTTCCAGCAAAAATCCAGAAATAGTCTTCTTAATTAAAAATCGGTTTCAATATACCAAGGACCGCATAAAGGACCAGAATAAATAAATGTATTCCATAAATGGATTTAGATTGAGTTTAAATGAATTTTTAATTTAATATTTTATTTTATTTATTAATGAATTTATATTAGACGTTAGATATTAATTAATTTTTTGATATTGCTAAACATATTTTTAAAATATATAAATATAACAATTTTAATATGCATTTTTATAAACTATAGATTTGTTATTCAACGTTAGTATTGCATTAATGAATCGCGGAGGTATATCATATCACCAAAAACAGCACGTTAACGTATCGCTAAAAGTGAACTTTTTGCGAACTACCAATACATTGACCACGCTTCGTAAAAAATTCTAATTATCATGTTACTGGAACATCATAAATGGTTCGTTATTGAATTGCAGAAATGTTTCGTTTGCGATGTGTTGTATGAAGAGCATTCTTCGTTTATGGTTCGGAAACGGTTCACCTTGTTTAGAAGGTAGTGAGAAGAGGAATAAAATCATGATGAAATTAAGAGTTCACAAGCTAGGAAAGAGATGATTTACTAACTATGTCATATGATTCAACGTAATCGTCAAAGTATCGAACCAAGCGGCATACTACAGCTGCTATTATACCTATATACCTTTTTAGATGCGGAGGCCACAACAAAAATTCGTTTATGGTGTGTATGTGCGCGAATCCTGGCTAGCATTTAAAGCACTTCGACGCATGTTTATTCAATTGAACTAATATTTCCGGTTCCGGGTCATTCGTTCATACTATCAGTTCAAGATTTTGCTCGAATTAGGGAACAAGGTGAAAACAAGTGAAACCATAGTCATATATGAAGATTATTTAAATATTTATATAAGTTGCGCGGAACAATTAAACATTTAGGGAGCGATACTCTGTTTCATATTTTAAATGAGAGATATCAACATTTGTTAAACGATCATCGGGATTGGCTCTTTAAATTTTATAAAAGTAAGGAGTTGAGAACTAAAATTAAAACTGCAGAACTGGATGATGTCAATACCTGCTAATCAAACATTTTTACTGTGAATGAAATTTGCAGAACTCACTGAAATTTTATAAAGACATTTTACACAGTAATATACATTGAGAATTGGCTGATGATGAAGCCCCGTTTGTGAATTTCATGAAACAGAATCTTCTATTAGAATTTAGTTAATTTTAAAATGTTGTGCTGTATTGTTAAGCAGCGTATATAACATCGGGAGAATTTACCATAGTATTGAGTTAAAGTTAGACGCTGATGTTTTCGCTCAAAATTTAGTCCATTTTCTTAGACTTGCTAAATTTTTCATTATCTATTTGACATTGGCTGTGTTTATTATTGTGCGTTGTACCAAATTGTTTATTATTACAAACGTTTTGAGATAACATGTCTTATTTTAGATTTTTTAATTTATTAGTTCTATCGATGATTTTAAATAACAAATAAATTCAACGAAATGGAGTAAAATATGGATATGGCCATATGGGACTGATTTACTGACTAAACAACAAAACACAGTTCCAAATTAAACGGGGACATTTTGGAACTGTATTGCACTTTTTACTGACAAGAATCAATATTAATAATTAATATTAATCAAATGACGAAAGGTGATTTCTGGTAGACCGGTGTACCGTCGGACAAAACGATTCTCATCATATTATTATCTCTACTACAGTTTATTTCGGATATTCACAAATTCACAATAGCTACTGAAAATCATTTATTTTAATTGACAATATGTAATAATTATATTATATAAAAATCTATTTTTATTATAATATTACATAATTTTATAATAAACTTAAATAGCTACACGAAATATAATTAAAATAATATACACAAAAATTGTCGGTGGCACGGAATCGAAAAATCAAATCAAATAAAACATCAAAATTCAAAAAGAGCAAACTATAATATGCAGTATATTACACTGCGTATTACAGCTTGCCAATTGTCATACATTGTATTGGATAGAATTACTTCTCTAGCGGAGGGCTTGGTTGGTGACTATCAAGAAGGATTTCGTCCGAATCGATCAGTCACCGATCAGGTCTTTTCGCTGCGAATGATTATATCTAAATATTATGAGATATCCATCCCCGTACATCAGGTGTTCCTGGATTTCCGGCAGGCCTATGACTCGATCAATCGAGAAAGTTGGTGGTCTGCCCTGGAATACCTAGGAATGCCAACAAAACTGGTACGACTATGTAGGATGACAGGGACGCTGTCTCAATGCTGTATTAAAGTTGAGAACAGGCTATCGACAATGTTTGTAGTTAACTCGGGTGTTCGGCAGGGAGATGCTCTGTCCCCGATACTCTTTAATCTCATGTTGGAGTACATCTTTCGTAAAACTGAAACACCGCAGCGGAAAACAATACTTGATCCGCTTGTAGAGTTCTCAGCTTCAGTTGGACTTCAGATCAATGAGTCCAAAACGAAATACCTGATGTCTGGTTTTAGGGCCAATGGCATACCAGATTTTAGTAGTGGCCACCACACGTTTGAGGGAGTGAGGAGGCTCAAATATTTGGGTTCTATTATCACTCACGATAACAGTGTGGGTGAGGATATTAAAGTGCGGCTGGCAGCTGGCAGCTTTAAGGCCATTGCTCAAATCTAAACACTTATCAAGTGCCGTGAAGCTGAAGCTTACAACGCGTTGATCAGGCCCGTTGTTACGTTTTGAAGGTGAAAGTTGGGCGCTGACGGATGAGTACGAGAGATTGCTCCTTACATCTGAGAGAAGAGTCATGCGTGTGATTTACGGCCCAAAACGCGAAATAGATGGTACCTACCGAGCTCTGTACAATATCGAGATCAGAGATCTGATGAAGATCTCCGAAATTGTACATGAAGTAAGATCTCAGCGAGTACGCTGGCTCGGGCACGTTCTGCGTGCTAATCCGGAACGAATTGTGCAGCGATCTCTGAAAGGAGAGCCACCATATGGTATGCGCAGAGGTGGTTGCAGGCGACGATGGCTCCACAGTATAGAGAACGACTTGGCCTCTTCAGATTGTCTTAGACAGTATGAAGACCATGCTCGGGATCGAAATCGTTGGGGCCTAATTGTTGATTCAGTAAGGGTTAAAAAAAAAATATAAAACTGATTAAAAAAAAAAAAATTACATTTTGCTGTTTATTGCTGATTATTAAATAATTGCTCATAATTTTAAAAAAAATTATGTTTTGGTTGGTAACCCTGCGGATCATTTTGCACAAAGATAGCATTTTTTTAACTCGAGTATGGGGAAAGTAGGAAGGGGGTTAAATTCTCTTTTATGGTAAATTCTACGTATTTTAACTTAAGTGATCGATTACCTTATTGTGAATGTCACCTTCGGGGACTGAATTACATTTTCATTTTAAAATCAAATGATCAAAAGTCTTAAACAATATTTTTTATTTAAATTTTTAAATACGGTACCATTCAAATATTCCAAACAGTAAAATTCAAAACTACTATATTCCATTCTACTATAATATTCAAAACAACTCTATTCCAACTATGGTGTTTCAAAATAGTTTTATTCCAAAATTGTTTTTTACATATTTTTAATTTTAAATCAGTATGATTTATTATAATAGTTATATTAAATTTGCAAAGCTATAATTTAATTAAATTGAAATCAAAAAATATAATTTCTTTTTTCATAAAATAAATATTTTAAATATTTCTAATATGTTAAAACTGTGCTGGGATGTTATACCATCACATTTTCGATAATCGATAGACATTTCTATCTCTTTTTCCACGAACAAAATTGTATTCTATTCCGTAATCAATTCCGCAATTTCTATTGTGGTCATAGCCTACTCGATTATATTTCTATAAAACCATTCGACCAAAATATCACCAATATTTTTATTTTCGATGACAAGTGAAAAGAGGAAAAAGAGATAGTTTGCAAATTTATTCGAACAGGCTGAGACCGCAACAGAAAAAGCGTATTTGAAAAAATTCAACGGAGCACAATTTTGTTCGTGAAAAAAGAGACATAAACGTCTATCGTTTATCGAAAATGTGATGGTAGAACATCCAAGCAATGGAATACATTACCTTTGATTCTTTAAGACACTTATGCTGTATGCAGAGTGCGCTACAGAAACATAGTTGGCAATACATATTTGTTTTTTTAAAGCCAAGTCTAAATAAATTAATCAAAATTGTTTCAATAAAAAATGCGTAATGTTTACATATACTATTTGTATATAAGTATATTATGTGGTCAAACTACAAAAAATTTGAATTCAAACAAAGCAACACAGGTTATTAACAGCTGTAGTTAAGAGACCAGATGCAGATACTGTTGGATATAAATTATTATGGTACAGTTTCAAAGAGTTAATATTTATTGAAGAAATTTGGAGAATCATACTCATATTATGGTTCTCGGCTCATCGACTCTCTCACTGTGACTTGTAAATTGGTGTTTTTTCAAAATTTTATTTTTGTTATTATGATTTTCCCATTTATTTTGGCGGGAGTTTCACACAACAGTATGCGTCGTCTAATACATTTTTTCGTGAGCAAGTAAGCCTCTGTATCTTTTCTATTTTTACTTTTTATATAGTTATTTTAAAATAAATTAAATGTATTTTCTAAAATTCCTTCACCGAATCTTTAGTTTTTCCGACATTTGGAAATCCATCTTCCATGGTCTATATCCCTGTGTGATTTAAGCCAAATAAAAAAATTTCGCCTCAAGTCACTAGTAAATTCTAGGTGAGGATATTAGACATTTGTATCACTCACTTCGTACTCGTGGTTAAAATGTGCATGCGGCCACTCGAAGTAGGCCACATGAATGACGCTTAGGTGAGGACCATAATAGGAACATTAATTTGCATAACTGAAGACTGATTACTATACGTGATTTAGATAGTAGATAGATGCTCTAATTTTCAATTACTTTATTAATAATAGATCTATAAAAAACACAGTTGTAATCAGTATTACTGGTGTTCGTATGTACTTATGTCGTACATTTATTTTGAAACAGATTAATATGGGTACATATTTATCATATCGTGTACAGCACATTTACTGATTAAATATTAGTTTTATTCATCAATGAATCAAATTTTACACACAACAAAGTTCCACCAAAATAAAATAAAAATTAGCTTTGTACATAATATTGTTTAAAAAAAAAAGTTTTACGTCGTACACATTTTATGTTTATCATTATTTACTTTTTCAGTATTCACAAACTCGATTAGAAAAAAGATAAATGATGAAACAAAGAAATAAATAAAAATTTACAAATAAATATTTTAACTATGCTTTTAAATCAGTCAGTTGTAATTCACTTATTTAAATGTGTATGTTCATATGATTTTAAATTGTGGTGTTATTATTTATTTGGGATTTTTAATTTTTTTTTTATTGTGAGAATCTGTGATTCAATTAAATGACATCATTATTAACCAATTTTTTATATTTTCAAACAGCATCGTGTAAGCTAAAACTATTTATTTGTTAAAAACCACATTTTAAACTATGTATATACAGGGTGATTTTAAATTCTATATACACAATTATATGGCGTGATTTACAAAAAAAATAAGAAGAAACTGATCTAATGTATTAACAAGGATTAGTGTTGTATGGATTGTTTCAAGATTTTAATTAATTGGAAATTAACTGGTTCTATTTGAAAAAATACGACCACTGTGCAATTATTTGTTCTCCAAAGTTAAAATAGGTTAAGGGCTTAGGCAAGCTATTTTTTAGCAAAGTGGTTTACGCTTCATTTTCATGGAAAACCTGGCACAGCGTACTTTAGTATATATTAATACATGCATAGTTCAGTTCTAGAATACAGAGCGTTGTAATAATACGAGTATGTAAATAACAGTAAAAATTTAATGATAAAATAAAAAAATTGTAATAAGATTTATTTTTAGTTTTGGTTTTAAAAGCACCCTGCATTAAAATACATATAATACGAGTATTACGTACAATTAAGTTTTAGATTGCGATTATAAAGTAAATTCCCCGTTTATTATAATATAATTAATTAGTATGATGGTGAATTCCAGCTTTGTTTGTAATAATCAAATTTTAATATCCGTGCAAAATCACACAAATTTTTTTAGTTTTTTTAGTTTTATTTGTTGAATTTATTATTGAGAAAAAGTGAAAACACAGTTATTGAGAAAGAGTGGAAACAGTGAATTACCAATGTTTATACATTTTTTTTCGAAAAGTGTACGGTTTCAGATATATGATCAAAAATTGATCTGAATTCCAGCAAAAGAAATTTCTCTAAAAAATATTAGTAAATGTCTGCCATATATTTCTAAACATTTTTCTAATCGTCCTTCGAAATTAATGTGAACTGCACCCAATTCAGTTTATGAAATATTATTTATCAAAATTTCTTTAATTATTTGTTTCATATCTTCTGCAGTGGTAGGCCGATGAAAATAAGTCTTTGTCTTTTCTCCCATAAATAAAAAACCAAACAAGTTAGTTCTGATGATAGTGAGGGAATTGAAGTAGGGCCACCTCTTCCAATCTATTTATTCAGAAACATTAAATCTAATTTTTTCCGAGAAGCTGTTAAAAAAATGAGAGGGTGTACCATCCAACTGAAGCCACATTCCTTGTCTTTCTTGCAACGTAATGCTTTCCAATAAATTGGGGAAATCTTCCAAAAATCCACAAAATTTTCCGTCGAAAGTGTACCATCAAAGAAAAATGGTACGATTCGGTGAGAACCAAATATTTCAGCCCAAACATTTACACTTCATCGATGTTGATTATGAACAGTACGCATTAAATGTGGATTCACGTCACTCTAATAATGAAAGTTATGCCAGTTCACACTACCAACACTTTTATATGTGGCTTAAGGCTCTACTTTACTCAATTTGCGAAAACATGTGTATCTTACAAATCGTTTTATGGCCACATAAACTTAGGCATTGACTTAATTTGAATTTTATAGCAAAGTTAAATATATTTGCAAGCGAGTAACACACGCTTTTTTTAAATTCGCTATAGTTTTCTCGTAATTGCGTTTCAAAGTTGATGAATTTTTGACAAAAACCATTCACTCACAAACCAAATTTATCAATATTTTTCCTCTAATCTGTAAAAGTTTTATATGTATATGGGTACGTTCAGGAAGATATTATCTAGCGATTAACACATGTTTTTATAAAAATTCGTTCTAATAAGCGAGAAAATTGAAAATTTAATTGAAAACTATTTTATATCGATAAGCTGACAAATCAATTTATTGACAAAAATGTATCTTCGATTTAAAAATGGTTTAGGAATCAACTAAATATCGTGCATTTTTTAGTTCATCCCTTTTTAATTAGATGTCATAAATTTCAAAAAAACAATTTTTTCATGGAATATTTTGTAATTTTCGATAGCGGAGATTTACACTATTTCAAATTTTATTTTAGCCGCAAAAGTAGAGCATTAAGCGACCACGCACTTTATTTAGTATAGAGAAATTTCATAAATTTTCTTAATACTTTTTATTTATATAAACTATTCTTATTTACATACTAACCGTGTTTACTATATGGAAAGATTTGTTATCTATAGAAGAATACAATAAATATACCGAAAGTGTCAAATGTAGTAGAATTATGGGAAAAATAATAAATTGAATTTCTCAGACATCCCAATGGAATATGAAATGTCTGGCACGTTGAACGAAAGTGTCAGGTATAGTAGAATTGTGGGAAAAAAGAATAAATTGAACTTCACAGACATTCCAATAGAATTTGAAACGTCTGGAACGTTGTAGGTATCGTAATAGGGCCGTTGCCTTGGTTGAGACCATTGAACGGGACTGTTATATTATCTTATAGCTTCGACTGTCCACAGAACATGTTGAACGAAGGTGGAATTTTCTTCAATTCGTTGCCATTGATTGGGCTAATGACAAAATTGAATTCTGTTCATAAAATCATTTGCTGATAAAACCTGTAGCAATGATATGTTGTATACCACATAAGGAACTTAATTTCTCAGAAAACGCGAGAGACAAGTGTTTGAGATATTCCTCTATGTGGTGCTGCAGCTAGCACATCTATAACAATTTCCTCTTGAGTCTCACAGGGACCCGTTGGATTTTCTATGGTTCTGAAAAGAAAATAGTTCCATTATATCGAACGCTTCTTCATTAGTGTAGAACTTGGTCTTAAGGTTTTTTTTAAATTGATTTATAATTAGAAATTACGGATATAATTGTAAAGTAAAATCAAAATTGGTTAACGTATTTAAATTGGAAAATGCAATTTTTCTTTCAATTTGCTAATAATAAGTCAAATTAGAATTGATTTTATTTATTTTTGTTTGACGTTACAACGAAACAGTGTTAAACTTTTGCTGGAATGCAAAGCAATTTTTGCTCAAATCTAGGAAACCATACACATTACGAAAGATTTTTACTTAATCAAACGCAGTACACTCAAAATTGTATATCATGACAGTGAAATATTTTGCGGATTGCGATGCAGTGTTTAGTCTCAGCATAGCAAATACACCATGTTTAAACAATACCGATAAAATAATTAGGAATAGCATGCCCACCGTTTAATTTTTTTAAATTACTATCCATTGTTTTGATATGTTAAACGACAATAATGTGTTGACAAAATAGTATTTTAAACAACCCCAATCAAAGTATGTATACATCAATTTTTTTTGAAAAATTAGAATCTCTAGAAATTATGATAGATGAATTACGGATTCTTAATTAATTCTGAAAGTCTAAAAATCTTGAATAATGATTTAATAGTGAATGATAAATTTGAATATTTACTACTTATAAGTTTAGCCAGAATCGGTTAAAATCATTTTTTGAATTAATTCGTTACCGAAACGAAAATCCAATCTGTAAACAGTTCATAGCTTCTTACATGGGGGTTTAATAATAAATAAATCGATTAAAGTTCGGGTACTGTATTTATAAGTTTATTGAAAATATTAGTTATCTAATTCAGTTCAAATGACAAAAAAAAATCAAAATCAAAGAAATAGAAGTAGGTGTCTTTGGATTTAATTGAAATCAAGTTGGATGATTCGTGTGATTTAAACACTACTCGTATTTAGCGGTATATTGGAGCATGTCCGATGTACATATTAAAAAATTAACACCAAATAATTTAAATAAACATAATCTAGAACTGATTATGTGAAAATTATAATAATTTAGAGATAAAAATGAAAATATTATTATTTATTTGTCATAAATAATTAACAAATTATAAACAAATTTTTACTTCACTTCCAATTTTAACCGAATTGTCATTTTGAATTTGATTTTGTTTTAATTATTTTTTGTTTATATTCTTTTTTCGTTGAATTAAATAAATTTTGTTGAAAAAAATATAAATATTGCGTTAAGTTTGTAGTAGTGTCATCTAGATAGCGATCACGCTAATACACTATGGTGTCGTTATGATGATACAATTTTTTGGGGCGGATTCCCTTATATTATTATAAGTTATTTGGTTATAATTAAAAAGAGCTAACTTCTTCAAGCTCATTCAAAATCACCACTGAAGGTCCCGCTCCACACTGAACAAGTAATTTATTATAAGTAATTTTCTCCTGTGTTATGCACTGTGCCCAAGATTAAAGTCTGACATTTTTTTTTCACAAGAAACTCATCCTGTATAATTGAAATAATGTAGAAATAGTGATCAATACTACGATAAAGTTGTATATAAAATAAATACAATTTTTTTTTTCAATTTAGATTGTTTATTTATTGTAAATTACTACTAACAAAAGTAGCACAAACAGTGGTGGTATCGACCATATGTCTCCGACTTGTAACTATAGACGGTTTTGCTATTTTCTATTATGAAATATGAACTGACAGTAAAAACATATATGTATATACTCGTATATAACAAAAATAAGTATAGATTTGCTTGATGCCAATGGGTGCGTTCAGGTTTTCCATTATGTTGGCATTGAAAATTTACTGATGGAGAAAACGACATTTAAACTATGACATTGCCATATGAAATTCAGTATCAGATATTTTCAGAACTCAACGTGTTGCCAACAGGTGGTGGACCTGAATTGCCCCCAATGATAGACTGATCAATATATTTTATAAAATTTAATCATATGAGAAGCAACCAAGCAAAACACAATTTTCGCAGTTCATACAGATTTATTGAGCCAATCAATCTCTTAACTGATCTCGGGTCTTATAACCTGATCAAAAAATCGTTATTTTATTTGAACTTTAACATGATAGCAATAACAAGAAATTGAACCGCTAGAGCGATCACTGTATATTTATATATATTTATAATTAATTAACTCTTTTTTAAAAACTCGTAAAGAATGAAATCCTAGGATTCAAAATTTGTGCTATGAAGTTAAAAATAATACAACTGAAGAAGAGAAAAAGGGGCGTTTTTTACAATTTGGTTGATTTGATTGGTAGAGAGATTGGTTTTGATTTTCTATAATTTGAATCCGGTCTCGTGTACACGGCTTAACATAAATTAATAAACATACCAAACATATGTTTTATGTGGTGAAACAGGGACATATATATTTATATGTAAAGTTTTATTTCACTATTTAATGTGTGCTTGTATTTGTAACTAAACTAGAATATTACAAAATAAACATTGTTTAAAGACCATTACTGGCCCCTTACTGCGTCAATAATCTGGCTCCAAAGGTTTCGATCCTGTGCTTGATCTTCATACTGTCTTAGACAACTTGAAGAAGCCAAGCCATATGCAAGCACCTGATTGGACTGGCAATATAAGATGTTGCGCTGAGGTGTTTCAGTTTTACAAAAGATGTACTCCAACATAAGATTAAAGAGTGTCGAGGACAGAGCATCGCCCTGCCGAACATCCGAGTTAACTGCAAAAATTCCTGATAGGCTGTTCTCAACTTTAACACAGCATTGAGACTGTGTCAATGCGCCATTCTACAAAATCGTACCAATTTTGTTCGCATACCTAGATACCACAAACTCTCTCCGATTGTTCGAGTCATAGGCCTGCCAGAATTTCAAGAACACCTGATGTACGGGGATGGATGTCTCATAATATTTAGATAGAATCATCCGCAGCGAAAAGAACTGATCAGTAACTGATCGATTCGGATGAAATCCTTCTCGATACTCACCTACCAGGTGATTATATCCAATATAATGTAGGACAGTAACTTATATGCTGTGAAATGGAGAGCTATACTGCGATTATTCTCAAATTTCAAGCGGCCTTCCTTCTTGAAGAAAGGGTACACCGCGGCCACTTTCCATTCGTCAGGGATAACTTCGGTTCGCCATACTAATGGAATAAGGTCGAAAAGACAGTTCCACAAAGTATCCCCTCCGAATATCAAGAGCTACGAATTCATGCAGTTCACTCCAGGGGGTCAATTCTCGTTCCGTGAAAAATTGAAATGATAAAAATATTACGTGTAAACCAAGGATAATACGAAATTCAATTTTTAATTTAGTTTAAAGCTAAATTAACAGATGTTTCTCTCTACAATACTTGCAAGCAATGTAGGAAGCGTTTACATACATAGATCATGAATTTAATAACTGATCAAGCGTGATTTAAATCGGCAATACATTTACGACGTTATATATACACATATTATGTTGTTGCACTGCTATGAGGTTTTGATTTTAATAAAAATATCCAATATTCAACATGTACTGATTTCTCTTAATGGCGACTTACTGAAGGCGAAACATTTTATTGACGATATCGGGCATAGCCCAAACTCGAATTATTACTTAAGCTTTACAGAAAGCAATATATATAATATATCTCACGGGAAAACATGAGAAACTCATATGTTCTAAAGTACTCTTGCAGAAGCCTACAATATATTTGACATTAAATCATATTCACAACAATTTCACAACCTATAGGAGTTCCACAACTTGTAAAATAGTTATTCCTTATTTGAATCCTAAGAATAGAAGATAATTAAAATCAAGAAAATTACGGTAATTTTTTCAAATTATTATTGGTCGAGCATAAAAGTTTTGTTGTTTCCAATTTCCAATTTATTATGTATATAATATGTATTCTCACCAAAATACGCCATGAAAAACTTTTTTTCATATGAAAATATTTTGACGGCATTTATCATGTTTTGGCCCCTGTAGACGCCGTAAAAAAAATCAACTGTTTATAAAGCCAACAAAAAGAAAAATGGATACCGCCAAAAAAACACCGGACCCTCGCTCAAGTACCCGGATACGAGATTTAGGATCGGAACGTGGAACGTGCAATCACTTAGAAAACCAGGAGCGTTGGAGGGCCTAATCACGTGCATATGAAAGAGTATCGGCTGGAACTCGTTGCTCTTCAAGAAACTCGCTGGCCTAAAAGTGGAGACCAGGGCTATACGTTGCTCTACAGTGAACATGACCTCGGAAATCTTGGAGATGGATTTCTTCTTGGGCCGTAGGTAAAGAACGCTGTTCTGGATTTCCAAGCAGTCAATAACCGATTGGGTAAGCTTCGCTTGCGCATGAAGTTAGCCAACCTGTCGATAATTTGTGTACATGCGCCCACAGAAGTCGGCCAGCCCCAAGATAAAGACTCATTTTACAATGACTTGTACGATCTGATGGGATCTATACCCAAACACGATGTTAGAATGGTATAATTGGGGACTTTAATGCTAGAGCTGGCAGAAATCAGACCGACTTGTGTGAAAACATAGGTCCGTATTCCCGACAAGAAACTGCGACCGATAATGGTGAGAAAATGATGTACTTTGCAGTTGCTCATGATCTTAAAGTAGCAAGCACGTTCTTCCCTCACAAACAGATACATCTAGAGACATGGACGCATCCTCGCGGAAATTCCCGCAGCCAAATTGACCATGTGTTAGTTTCTAAAGGACGGGCTCGGATTGTGCAGGATGTGAGAACTTATGGGTCAGCAACAAAATACGTATAGGCAGCGATCATCATTTGGTCGCTGCAAAGCTACGATTGAAGTTTTCGTACAAGTCTAGGAACACATCGAAACGCATGGTACGTTTCGACTGTGAAGGTCTGATAAATGAAGATCAAAAGAAACGATATCAGGATCTTGTCAGCGACAACATTTATGATGCTAATTACCAGCTGACTGCGTGAACTCTGTCTGGGAGGTACTGAAAACTTCGGTTGTCCGTGCTGCTCAACAGACTTTAGGTATAGTGAAAGTCAGACCCAAGAATAATTGGTCTGCAGTAGAGCAACAAAACATAGTCCATAGTGAAGTGCAACAACGTCTCACAATCGCGAGGAAAAACAAGGCTGCTTTTGCAAGAAGGGCAGCTAAGTAGCGGATTTGTAGAAGTACGAAGCGAGAATGATGGAAGGCCGAGGTTCTGAAAGTACAACAACTCAGCAATGAGCGCAGTTCGCGTAATTTCTTTAAAGGAATTACTGGACTGCACACTACTTTCAGGCATACGCCAACTGCCATTCGGGTCGGGACGGAAACCTCTGTGTCAACATCGACGCAGTACTTGACGCATGGAGTGGACACTTTACTGAGCTGCTTGATGTTCATCATGCGTCACAGACTGTTGTTGAGCCACCTCTAAGGCAGACTGCGGAGATTTGCACTGAGGATCCATCCCATGAGGAATTCATTAAGGCCATGCAGAGATTGAAACGAAACCGCTCACATGGAGTGGACTGCATTAATTCGGAGCTCTTGATATTCGGAGGAGATACTTTGTGGAACTGTTTTTTCGACCTAATTCGATTAGTATGGCGAACCGAAGTTATGCCTGACGAATGGAACGTGGCCGCGATATGCCCCATCTTCAAGAAGGGAGACCGCTTGAAGTGTGAGAATTATCACGGTATAGCTCTCCTTTGCACAGCATACAAGTTACTGTCTTACATTGTATTGGATAGAATCACTGCTCTAGCTTGGTTGGTTACTATCAAGGAGGATTTCATCCGAATCGATCAGTCACTGATCAGGTCTTTTCTCTGCGAATGATTCTATCTAAATATTATGAGATATCCATCTCCGTATATTAGGTGTTCTTGGATTTCCGGCAGGCCTATGACTCGATCAAACGAGAAAGTTTGTGGTCTGCCCTGGAATACCTAGGAATGCCAACAAAATTGGTACGACTATGTAGGATGACAGTGATGCAGTCTCAATGCTGTGTTAAAGTTGAGAACAGGCTAAAATTTTTACAGTTAACTCGGGTGTTCGGCAGGGAGATGCTCTGTCTCCGATACTCTTTAATCTCATATGGGAGTACATCTTTCGTAAAACTGAAACACCTCAGCGCAACAATTGTAGGCGACGAAGGCTCCACGATATAGAGAGGAGCACTAACAACCAAAGTTTTCAATAACTAGAATATTATAATAATGAAATATATTTATATTTATATTAGGATAATTATGATTAGGTTTATATTAGGATAATTATACGGTTTTGATTTGGGTAAATTAATTTTCACTTTTTGAAATTTATTTTCAACTCTCCAAACAGCTAATAATTCGCTGAAACAATGCGACCAACTCAAGCAATACGCTTTACGCCCGAAGGTCTTCAAGGTGCGAAGCGAGAAGTAAGTGGAGCGCGTGATTTTGCACTAACCATGAGCGATACCAAGCCACAGCTAATTTAATTTTAAATAAATATAATCCAAAGGTTCTATATATAAATTAATAATTAGCATGGAGAGTATGAACTCGCTTTAGTTTTTACTGTTCTATTCTTCAAGTGTTAATCTAGCTAAGTAGTTAGTATATTTCATAGTCTTATAGAATATAATTGTCGATAAAACTCTAGTATACGAGTAACATAATGTATAAATATTTTTTCTTGTATTTCAGCGATGATAAATATTGTATCCCGCGATGATTGGGGTGCAAAACCACCAAAGTCCGTTAAAACATTTGATGGAGTAATACCTTACATTATCATACACCATTCATATCGACCAAACGCTTGTTTTACAGAAGATGAATGTAAGATGGCAAATCGAGCAATGCAACGTTTCCATCAGGAAGATCGAGGGTGGGATGATATAGGATACAGTTTTACTGTAGGAGGTGATGGTAATATATATCAAGGCCGTGGTTTCAATGTTATAGGAGCACACGCTCCAAAATATAACACAAGAAGCGTGGGGATTTGTCTGATAGGAGACTGGACTGGTGAGTAAATTGTCACTTATGGATTTACATTCAATCGTTTCAACTATTCCATTCAATCTTTTCAACTATTCCACAACATATGTATTATTGCCACATGGTTTATGTTTTCAGTAACGTTTTAAATAATTTAAATTAATAATTAAACAAATTTTAAGTTTTATATAATTTAAGTTAATTAAATTTGTTAATCCTCCTCATCTATTCGCTTAAACTCGCGATTAATCCAATTAAGCCATGTGCAAATCATTATTTGTTGTGAACAAAGTGAATATAAATTTACCATAAAGCTTAATATATGGTACAATCAAAAATTTCTATACATAGTTCCAAGACCACCTATGCAAAATTTTTAGTGACAGTAAATCGACTGCTGTCATATCATTTTGTGTATAGAAAAAAGAGTAGAATAAAATATGCAATATTGAAGAAGTGAAGAAATCAAACTCAAAAAATCTGCTGCACAATAATAAAATACTTAGACAGGAGAAATAGAAAATAATGAAATATGAAATTAAAATTTGTTGTTGGGAACTAAATTTTTTAACGTGCAGCTGCAATATATTAGTCGTGTATTTTTATTCAACAATTTTCGAGTTCGAATGAAGTTCTGGATAAGAATTTTCTCATTTTTTCAGTAAAATCCAAATGAATTTAATTTTTTATCAATAAATAAGATACATTTAATGTTAAACTACACATTTTAATTCGCTATTATCGAAATAAAATCAAAATTAACTTTATTTTTCAAAGTTCTCGATAAATTCATAGTACACGAACTCGAAAAAAAAGGGAAATTTTAAAATGAAATATTTTTCATTGTTTTATGCTTGATACCTGTATTTATTTCACAATAGACGTCAAAAAATATAGTTAGAAGTTGAAATTTATTCAAATAAATAGAACTTAAATTAAAATATTGGTTAAACTAAATAAAATTTCCCAGTATTATTCCCGATGTTCTTATAGAACTTGAAGTTCTGTTAATAAAAAAACGCACCTATACTTGTTAATATAGAGGATATTGCTCAAATTTAAAAAATAAAGTAACACTAATACACTATACTATACACTTCATTCCAATCAAGAAAATTTTTGAATTAAAAAACACGACTTATGACTATTCCAAAAATTTAAAGAGACAAACTGTCTCTTTTTCATTAGTCGTGTTTTTTAATTAAAAAAAATTTCTTATTGGAATGAAGTTCTGGATAGAATTTTCTCATTTTTTCAGTAAAATCCAAATGAATTTAATTTTTTATCAATAAATAAGATACATTTAATGTTAAACTACACATTTTAATTCAATATTATCGAAATAATATCAAATTTAACTTATTTTTCAATGTTCTGGATAAAACATTACGAGTTACGATGGGATTAATGATACGAAGTCCCGCCATTTAGTGGAAGATGCACCAGACAATGCAGCTCAAAATTTAATTGTCAATGAAGATACAGAGGATTTTAGTCCACATTCGGATTCTTTCAGTGAGAGAAACAATTTTTCCATTGGAGAAGAACTAAAAAACTGGGCCATCAATTATCATATAACGCACATTGCATTAAGTGCTCTTTTACAAATATTAATAACATACGGGTTTTCCTGGTTGCCACGAGATAGCCGAAGTTTGTTAAAAACACCACGATGCAATACAATTACGCCGATGGGTACCGGTAAATTTTGGTATAACGGATTGGGAAATGGGCTACAAAATGTATTCGCCAACATTCAAGATTCTATAACAATAGGATTAACGTTTAATATCGATGAATTACCGATTCATAATAGTTCGAGGCACCAATTTTGGCCAATTTTAGCTATAATTGATGGAATGCCCGAGACTCACCCTATGGTAGTTGCAGTTTATTGTGGTGAAGAGAAACCTCCTTTGCGAGAGTATTTGCAACAATTTGTAGACGAAATGAAACACATTTTAAGTAATGGTATCGAAAAAATTATATGAACAAATTATAGCAAATTATATGAACTAGATTTCTTTGTTAAAAATTGTAATCATACGCTCACATTACGGTATCATTTTGTATTTTTTATTTAAATTTGCCACTGAACTGTTTGCATAATAACGCAAAATATGAAATATATGTTTCTACTAAAAATTGTCACCTTACGCATACATTACGGCATTATTTTGTATTCTTTTGAAATATTTGCCACCCAATTGTGCGCATAAAGTTATAAAATTTGAAACACATTTTTACATTCAAAATTGTGACCTTACGCACACATTACGGTATCATTTTGAATTCTTGTGAATAATTTGCCACCCTATGGTGTGCATAAAGTTTCAAAATATGAAATGCATTTCTGTATTCAAAACTGTAACTTAACGCACTCATTACGGTATTATTTAGTATTATTTTGAACTATTTGCCACCCAATCGTGCGCATTAAGTTGCAAAATATGAAATACCTTTTTGCATTCAAAACTGTGACCTTACGTATACATTACGGTATCATTTTGTATTATTTTGAAGTATTTACCACCGAATTGTACACATAAAGTTGCAAAATATTAAATTAATTTCTATATCCAAAATTGTGATATTATGCACATATTACGGTATCATTTCGTATCCTTTTTACAAATTTGCAACTGAATTTATGCATAAAATAATAATGCTTAATCGCCATTTAATTTTGTTGTTCCACAACATTATTCATTTTTGTATATGGCATCTATAGTAAAAAAAATATGTTTTATTTAAAAAAAAAAATTATTTGATGGTAAATTTCGTATAATTTTGAAGCGCTTTGATTTTTTAGAAGCAGAACGTTTACTTTTGCTGTAAATCTTCGTTCACATGTTTTATTTTAATAAAACTTATTTTGTTTTTCATATAAAATAATAATATCTTATTTAGCAAACAAAATTTAAAATATTTCATTAAGATAAGTAATATTTATTAAAGTCAATTTATATATGTATATTAATGTTACATATGAATAATCAAGCGAGAGTCTATAGTGTTTGTAAAGGTAAATATTTTAGGATATAGTTTCCGTTCTAAAATGTTGATCTAAATGCTAAACATATGTGGGCATACAGCGTGTGAGAAATATACCTAATGTGTGTCTAGAATAACTAAAATTTAACTTTTAAACGCAGTTTCGATTTAGTGACAATCTATCGTGTACAGTTACAAAATAAACATACAGCGTGCATACAATTTTTGCACACAACCATTCCCCAAATCGCGTACATCACGCGATTTAATCCCGAAACGCGTGCACATTTGTGTGTACTTACAGTAACAGTGTGTGCATATATAATGCATACATTTTTCAATTATGGCTAGTTGGGATTGGTTTTTTCAAGTTCGCGATAAATTCATAGTACACGAACTCGAAAAAAAGGGAAATTTTAAAAGGAAATATTTTAAACAAATATTTTTCATTGTTTTATGCTTGATACCTGTATTATTTCACAATAGACGTCAAAAAATATAGTTAGAAGTTGAAATTTATTCAAATAAATAGAACTTAAATTAAATATATTGGTACTAAATAAAATTTCCCAGTATTATTCCCGATGTTCTTATAGAACATGAAGTTCTGTTAATAAAAAAACGCACCTATTGTATTGGTTGTGTACATATACATTTAACATGAAACAACTAAACCAGTATATTTTATTTTCAAAAAAAAATACATTAGAAATAACAACTTTTGTCTCTTTAAATTTTTTATAGTTGGATTTAATATAATATAAAAGATTTTGATATAGTATAAATGGTAACCAATACTAATATAAGCTTTATGTAAATCAAATATAATTTTTTTTATTTAATTTACATTGTATAATTGTTGTAAACTACTACTAACAAATGTAGCACAAATGGCGATGTGATCTGAGTACGACCATATGTCTCCGACTTGGAAATGTATATATTATTTTTTAAAACAGTTTTAAAGGCCATTACTGGCCCCTTACTGAGTCAACAATTCGGCTCCAGCGGTTTCGATCCCGAGCATGGTCTTCATACTGTCTAAGACAATCTGAAGAGGCCAAGTCGTTCTCTACACCGTGGAGCCATCGTCGCCTGCAACGACCTCTGCGCCTACCATATGGTGGCTCTCCTTTCAGAGATCGCTGCACAATTCGTTCCGGATCAGCACGCAGAACGTGCCCGAGCCAGCGTACTCGCTGAGATCTTATTTCATGTACAATATCGAGGATCTTCATCAGATCTCTGATCTCGATATTGTACACAGCTCGGTGGGTACATATATTATATACATCTATATGTTTGTTAGATACAGAATGTCAAATAAATTAGTGCTTGTGGAAGACCGTATGCTATCTTTATAAAAGCGGTTCTCGTTTCATCACCGAAGTCAAGCAACAAGCACAAAATTTTGTAAAACACCAAACAATATTCTCTTATATCAAGTACAAACAACTATAAAACAGAAAAAGCAAAAAAAAAACAAAAAATTGGTTTAGGTAAAAATTGGTAGTTTTTTTCTTCCAACTTATTATCCTTTTCATTCAAACAAATGCAATCGAGCCAACTAGAAATAAATAAATATGTTCGTTTTTGTAAATTTTTCGGTTAAGCAAGAATTTGTTCGAATTTTCCAAGATGTTTGGAATTTTACTCTTTGTTATCCAGTTTGTGTTGTTCCTTGTTCGACGAAGTGAAGGAGAAAAACATTTTTAATTAATTAGGTATATTTTATATTATTAGTTCCTCAATTGGGTCGCATTTATTTACCTTTTTAATTTATTTATAAGCCTAGATTATTTATCTTTTTAAATTTCATTTCATCAGTTTTTTGTGAAATTCCTAAAAATTTCTTTACAACTTGTCAAGAACTTTTTGTTTACGCAGTTTCGCTCAAATTAACCTAGGAGTTTTCTACGATATTTTAATTTGGAGATAATAACCATTAAAAAATCAAAATTATTATATGTATGTACTCGTATATCTCATATTATGTTTTCAAGTCAGCTCGAACTTGCAATTTTGCAAGTGAAAGCGGACAAACAAAACTATAAAGAACAAAACGAGCAAAAAAGTAAAAACGAAAAGCTCAGGTAACAAGCAAAAACAGATAATTATTTTTATATTTTTTTTTAAAAGAAACAAACACAAAAAAATTCAACAAAATTTTCGATTACACTCGAGTTCGTTTATTCTATTCTCTGCCATTGAGATGAGTGACCACTTGGGTGTTGTTGACAAAATGCATTTTACAATTTGTTAGTGGAATGATAATAGAAACCATTGAATGTATGATGACACACCATTCGTATTTACCGTATTTGTGTATTTGGAGATAGCCTATGATTACGTGGCTCCATGGAAATTACATACGTGAATACAAACGTTTATGAGTGAAAGTAAAATTATGTTGAATAAATTTGGGATATGGGTTGGAGGGTTTGGTGGGAGTGGTGAGTGTTGAACTTTTAAAAGTTATACTAGTGAGATTTCCCGGATCAATACAAATAGCAAAAACGTCATGCGATTTGCAGACGATTTTTTGGTAGATAAAGAGCAGAGAATTGATTTGGTGAAATGCAAAACAGTGTGAATGAAGTAATTCAATTTATTAAAAGCTATACTTAAGAGTGAATTTTACAAATGTGCTTGTATCACTTTTAAAACAAATGCTGCAAATATCAAGATTAGTATTAAGAACTATACAATTGAACAGGTGTTGTGTACTTGAATTGATAGATTAATTAATTTTGAAAGCATAATATGATAAAGAACCGATGAATATGATTAATAATTAGTAAATCGATTTCCAATTTCCATCTATAACCACGGTATTTTGTATATGAGGTATATGGTAAAGCATAAAGCCATGCATCGCCATTCCTAGAGATAAAGCCAAGTAGGGGCATAACTGGCCAGATAGCCTATGATTGTTTTCATTGTATATGGAGGTAAATTCTCGTTTGAATAAGATTTCTACAGAATTAAATTATAATTGAAACGGAAACTTATATTCGATTTTAGTATAGTAATATCTGAAACGAAATTATATGCTGGAAATGGAAACTACTTGATAAATGTATTATCCGGCTTTGTATTACGTCGAAATAAGAGACACAAATATATTTGATTTAAAAAAATGCCATATTGGTTTGTTGGTTACTGAGAATACATGAGTTTTGTGTGCATACAAATTAAGGTAAGGAGTCAGATACGGAACAGTATATTTCAAAACTAAATATATATGTACGTGTCTCAAATTCTTAATGAAACGGATCTATTAAGCTATATCTTATCCGATTAGAAAATTCAACATGTTCTAAACGGGTTTTTGGATAAAGTTCTGGATTTCTGGCTAACTGGGACGAACCCTGGGGCTATTTCTTACCTTGTAATGTGGTAATTCGATATGTTATATGTAAGTGGGATTCTAAAACACGGAATAAAGCTCTTACCTGTTGTAGTAAATCTTTTCTCTGATAGCTTTTATTTAAACCATTGTAAACCATAACATGTAAAATTGCAAATCAATCCATCAAATTGTTTTCATGTAAAGGTGGATTTACATATCCGACCTGGGTCGTGTGACGGATGGAAAAACGAAAACATTTTACCTACATTGGGTTCACAAATCTGGTCCAATTTCCATCTGGTTGCCTAATTGGTTGGCTCCATAATGTTGGCCTCGTTAGTTATTTTGTTGCCTTCCATAGTGAATAATCTTTTTTCTCGGCGGCCTAGAGCTCATGCAGGTAACTCTGGATCACTTGGTCATCTTCTTGTCTCAATGCTCTTTAACTCAATAGCTTTAATATAGCCTTAATTAAATTTCCATTTTGTGTGAATTAAAATTAGGAATAAGAAAAGAAAAAAAATCTTACCTATATCGGTAAATTCTTTAGCTTATGAAAAAACGGTACTTGTCTACTTACTAAATAAACATTTTCACGAAATGAAAATGCGTTGCATAATCAATAGCGAGTATAGTACTACGTATTAAGGTTGGTTTATATTATCCGTTCCGTTCCGCACAGACACGTACCGGCACAGACAAAAAAAATTTTGTTTCATACATTTTATATGGAAGTATTTATATTATCCGTACGTTTCCTTTCAGACACGTACCGTACAGACAAATATTGTATAAAAGAAGATTTGTCTGAAATGATACGTAAGCGAAAAAATACGAACACAACGAAATAACTCGAACTCATAGTATCATTTCATTATCCATCCATGCTGATGTATTTTGTATTTTTTTTACATGAATTATTTTAGTTTGTTGCGATCAATCGATCATGCAAATGAATAGGTCGAAATATGTATGTATGGATATGTCGGTTACTTTCAGATAATTTTAATTTCAGATTTAAATTATTTTCAGATATGATTATTAAAATTTTATGATTTCAACATTTTTATTAATTTTCACTATCAAGATTACTCTAATAATACTGATATTATCAATTGATTAAATATGTTATTTTAAATATTTAATTTTATTTATTTTGTATTTTTTTATTCTTGTTTGTACTGTACGTAGTTGAGCGGTGACTGTACGTGGTTGCGAATATATACGATCGACATATCGAAATAATACGAATCAATGTCTGTACGGAAACGTACCGATAATATAAATATGTACTTGATGTCTGTGTCGGTACGTGTCTGAAAGGAACTGAACGGATAATATAAACCAACCTTTACTCTCTATATTATGTGGTCCATGCCGTAAGTTTCCTTTATGTGTTAATGTACAGTAGAATTTATTATTGGATTTTCGTACTAAAACCACAAAAGTAATTCCGAGTTGGAAATAATGTTTATTGGGCAGCTATGAATTTCGTTTGTACGTGGCATATAGAGCGTAGCTTGAGTTACATAACCACACTCAACCGCTCATACTAATTATGTTAAATATTGATATAATATACAAATAAAAATAAATAAATAAAACACAGGTTCTCTTATAAATAAAATATAATTGATATATAATAATAATATAATTTTAAATAACTTGAAAACAATAAACACTCAAACACGTTTCACTTAAATTAGTATGAATTATTGGAATTAATTGTGTTGTTTATAAATATTACATAATTATTATATCATAATATGATACCTAAAGATATCATATTTTCATTTTTCATACACATATCAACATTATTTCACTTTACATATTAATAAATTATTATTAAAAATTTAATTTACATTTTATCAATTATTTAGATGAAGTTCCACCGCAAAAAATGTTAGAAACTACAAAAAAATTAATACAATACGGAGTTAGCATGGGATTAATCGATAGCAATTATACATTGTATGGGCATCGTCAAGTCCGTTCCACAGAATGTCCGGGCAATTCACTCTACAATGAAATACAAACTTGGCCGCAATGGAGAGAAGTAAATGCAAATGACCTGTTATAGTTCCTAATGTTTATATGTACATCTAACATCACCAAAAGTAAAAATAAATTGTATATCCTTATCCAATTGAAACAATCGTCAAAGTTACTATTTTAATCAATCAATAAAGTTAATAATGAATTTTATTTAATACAGGCTGTCTGCCAATATTCGGGTAACACCGTCTTTTTGTTAAATATAATTATCGTCGATGTTATTCTTTTTGTGTTGAGTGATTATAAAATAGAAAAATAAATTTATTTCCATAAAACATAAATCAACTTTTGCCAAAGTACGAGTACATAAATAATTTACCCAAGTGTTGGCAGACTGCCAAAGCGACACATTTTGTGTTATAAAAATTAATTAGTTAATTTAATGTTTGGTTTATTTGAGTTCATTAACAATGCAAAAACTGCATTGAACGCTTTCTAAAAATTATTTTCGTAGTTTAAATTATAAATATTTTGAAGAAGGAAGTATGCATTAATTTTTTAAATTGTAAAATAAGGTATACAAATATAAAAATAAATCAATGAATTAACATATTTTGTCGTTGTGTTTTTAAACTTACATGCTATATGTTAAATATGCCTTACATGGCGATTTGAATAGTTAAAGATTTACATAATGTGCCTATCAACCACATACACAGATACACAAATAATATGCATCGATGTTGACACGGCGTTCAGAATAGTACTCAAAAGAGGATCCGATTGAAGAGGGAAACATTGTACTGCTTGTTGATGAGACCAATCCCAGAAACTCATGGCCTTAATTATTGTAGAAGAACTGGTTGCGCCTAAGGGCGGAAAACTTTGACAAGCTCGAATATTAGTTATTGGAATAGCATCGATGGCGTCACTACAAATGTTGGATATATATATATATATATATATATATATATATATATATATATATATATATATATATATATATATATATATATCTGGTCTGGCCCTTGTGGTCGGGGGGCACTCACATGTCTCGTAAATCAAAATTGCACGAACATGTTTCCCAAGAATACCACCACAGTATCCTTTGCTTGTCGTAGGAGGGGACTAAACGGTTGGATCGCTGGGCTGACGACCTGCATCTGTAAAAAAATAAAATGTTTATAAAGTCAACAAAAAGAAAAATGGATACCGCCAAAACAATACCGGACCCCCGCTCAAGTACCCGGACACGAGATTTAGGATCGGCACGTGGAACGTGCAATCACTAAGAAAACCAGGAGCGTTAGAGAGCCTAATCACGTGCATGAAGAAGTATCGGCTGGAACTCGTTGCTCTTCAAGAAACTCGCTGGCCTAAAAGTGGAGACCATGTGTCCCAGGGCTATACGTTGTTTTACAGTGGAGATGACCTCGGAATTCTTGGAGCAGGATTTCTTCTTGGGCCGCAGGTAAAGAACGCTGTTTTGGATTTCCAAGCAGTCAATAACCGATTGTGTAAGCTTCGCTTCCTTTAACTGCGCTCATTGCTGAGTTGTTGTACTTTCAGAACCTCGGCCTTCCACCATTCTCGCTTCTTCCATCTACAAATCCGCCTAGCTGCCCTTATTGCAAGAGCAGCCTTCTTTTTCCTCGCGATTGTGAGACGTTGTTGCACTTCACTATGGACTATGTTTTGTTGCTCAACTGCAAGACGACACTCGTAATCAAACCAATCATTCTTGGGTCTGACTTCCACTATACCTAAAGTCTGTTGAGCAGCACTGACAACCGAAGATTTCAGTACCTCCCAGACAGAGTTCACGCAGTCAGACTGGGAATTAGCATCATAAATGTGGTCGCTGACCAGATCCTGATATCGTTTCTTTTGATCTTCATTTAACAGACCTTCACAGTCGAAACGTACCATGCGTTTCGCTGTGTTCCCATACTTGTACGAAAACTTCCATCGTAGCTTTGCAGCAACTAAATGATGATCGCTGCCTACGTATTTGGTTGCTGACCAATAAGTTCTCACATCCTGCACAACCCGAGTCCGAGTTCTAGGAGGATGCGTCCATGTCTCTAGATGTATCTGTTTGTGAGGGACGAACGTGCTTGCTACTTTAAGATCATGAGCAATTGCAAAGCACATCATTATCTCACCATTATCGGTCGCAGTTTCGTGTCGGGAATACGAACCTATGTTTTCACACAAGTCGGTCTGATTTCTGCCAGCTCTAGCGTTAAAGTCCCCAATTACCATTCTAACATCGTGTTCGGGTATAGATCACATCAGATCGTCCAAGTCATTGTAAAATGAGTCTTTATGTTGGGGCTGGCTGACTTCTGTGGGCGCATGTACACAAATTATCGACAGGTTGGCTAACTTCATGCGCAAGCGAAGCTTACACAATCGGTTATTGACTGCTTGGAAATCCAAAACAGCGTTCTTTACCTGCGGCCCAAGAAGAAATCCAGCTCCAAGATTTTCGAGGTCATCGCCACTGTAGAGCAACGTATAGTTTATAATAAATTAGTAAATTCATTTTAATAAATTAATTTAATTCAATAAATATAATTATACCAGCAATAAAACGCCCACGTGAAATTGTGCGTCTTACCTCTTCGACTAAAAATGTGTTAACTAAAATTTATAATTGTAGAAATTCAATTTTTTCGGTTTGCATGTGTGTGTAAATTATAAATATTTTATTTTGTATTTTATCAAAATATTCTATATTAACAAGTCAGACTATTCCAAAATTTAAAAAGACAAACTGCCTCTTTTTCATTGTATTGGTTGTGTACATACATACGCACAATATAAATTAAAAATGAAACGACTAATACCAATGTATTGTATTTTGTTTTTTTCACAAAGGAATTTGAAATAAAAATAAAAAAATACATTAGAAACAACAACAATCTGTATATAAATATATTTTTTCACCAATACAACCTTAAAGAGGCAAAATCAAAGTGGTATGTCAGAAAAAAAATCAGTCTGACTTGTTAGTATAGAAAATTTTGAGTTTATGCTCTTCCTGAGAATCCCCACCTATTTTCATTCCATTTGTTTTCGAATAAATTCTAGTGGGCTCTGTCACTCACACCAAGCTATTTTTGTGAGCTCGTTCATTTCGATTATGAAACAGATGCAGTTTACTATGAGTAATAAGGGACACGAATAGTAAAAATTATTAATTTCTCAAATTTTCCTCTCAACGAAAACTGAAAATCCTGACTGAGAATTGATGAAATTCATGAATGAAAAGGGTGGAAATTGAACAATTTTTCATCTTTAAATGAACGAAAACATATTATTCTTTGTACTCAGGTACATGAAAAAGTGTCTTTGGACCTAATTTATAAATTATAAACTATAAGTTTTTTATAAGTTATAATTTATTTCAAATCTAATACTAAAAAATGCAAAAAAAAAGCAATTTTTATATGATTTGTATGGAGTCAGTTTTGTTTGTTATTACTCGACGACTACTAATGCTATAAACGCACTTATTCGGCCAGTGCATTGATATATTAAAAAACCAGAATACGGAAATTTTTTTTTTCTTGAAAAACAAATTTAAGTAGGATCGTACCTTTGTGAAACACCCTGTTTCCAATTAATGAAATTTTATTCAACATTCGTATAAATTAAATTAGAAGAAAAAAATTGCTCTACGATACTTTCAAATTCGTTACCGTTAAGCCGTTATAAAAGATTACATCTAAAATGGAGAGTTGTGTATGATAGCACTCGTAACTTAAGAAATATTTGCCCTACAGTTTCCCAATCTTCTACTGTTATGTTTAGAAAGCTTAGGTCAATCAATTTCTAAAATAAAAATTGTAAATCAGCGACCTCATTTTTTAGATAATTAATAAGAAACGTAAATTTTTATGATTTTTTTTTTTTGAAATTTCGACTTAAGATCTACATCATCCTCACGCAAAATTTATTTTGAATTTATATAGGTATGACGCAGCAGCAATATTTATCGATACTATTATGACTCTTTTAAAAAAACCGAATATGTAGTAGAATATTTAATGTGTTAATGATTTGTCGGTATGTATATCTCTAACCTCTTATTTCGAATTTTATAATCTGGATCGTATTGATCAAAATTTCGTTATTTTCATACTCCATTATCAAATTTTTGTTACCATTACCATGCACCAGTCGTATTTATCGGTCATTTTGGGTAGCTGTCAAACAAATATTATAGTATTTAGTTTCATGAAGCTAACTATTATTAGAACGGTGCGTTTTTTTATTAACAGAACTTGAAGTTCTATAAGAACATCGGGAATAATACTGGGAAATTTTATTTAGTTTAACCAATATATTTAATTTAAGTTCTATTTATTTGAATAAATTTCAACTTCTAGCTATATTTTTTGACGTCTATTGTGAAATAATACAGGTATCAAGCATAAAACAATGAAAAATATTTATTTAAAATATTTCCTTTTAAAATTTCCCTTTTTTTCGAGTTCGTGTACTATGAATTTATCGCGAACTTGAAAAAACCAATGTTTTATCCAGAACATTGAAAAATAAAGTTAAATTTTATTTTATTTCGATAATAGTGAATTAAAATGTGTAGTTTAACATTGTATGTTGTATGTATCTTATTTATTGATAAAAAATTAAATTCATTTGGATTTTACTGAAAAAATGAGAAAATTCTATCCAGAACTTCATTCCAATAAGAAAATTTTTTGAATTAAAAAACACGACTACTATCATATTAAATATTAAATTATTTCTACGATGTACATATATGTAATTATGATAGTGTAATATCGGCCGTACACCCCATCTCCACCTGCTATATATCATCATGATATTTCATTATTTTTTACTCGATTGCTAGTGGAGACCCAAAATATCAACGAGTTAATAGAAATCATACTATCTAGTTATAACAGAATAGCAATACTTGATGTTATAATAGTCGTGTTTTTTAATTCAAAAATTTTCTTATTGGAATGAAGTTCTGGATAAGGATTTTCTCATTTTTTCAGTAAAATCCAAATGAATTTAATTTTTTATCAATAAATAAGATACATTTAATGTTAAACCATAAAGAAAATATACTATATTTTCTTTATGGTTAAACTACACATTTTAATTCACTATTATCGAAATAAAATAAAATTTAACTGTATTTTTCAATGTTCTGGATAAAACATTGGTTTTTTCAAGTTCGCGATAAATTCATAGTACACGAACTCGAAAAAAAGGGAAATTTTAAAAGGAAATATTTTAAACAAATATTTTTCATTGTTTTATGCTTGATACCTGTATTATTTCACAATAGACGTCAAAAAATATAGTTAGAAGTTGAAATTTATTCAAATAAATAGAACTTAAATGAAATATATTGGTTAAACTAAAAAAAAATTCCCAGTATTATTCCCGATGTTCTTATAGAACTTGAAGTTCTGTAAGGCTCTGTGTGAAACGATTAAAAGTTGTTAAAAAGTGATAAAAATTAAAATTTTGACAACAAAATTAAATTTATTCACCACAAAAAAACAAAAAAAATTTATCACGGTCGGAACCGTATACAAATTTTGACAAATATGTTAAAAAAACATAACCTAATATTTTTATTGGATAAATAATTTAGATACGAAGTGTTTAAATGAGCAGGCGATAAATTAAACGTTATAAATAATTTGACGAAAAAAATGGAATCGATGAAATCAAAAAACCCAAAAAGAATTATAGATAAACCATATGCTATATGTAAGAATATTTTTTACGATACTAAATATTTTATTTATAGTACATATTAAATAAATTTCATTTATAAATTGCATATTCCCTAAGTTTCCTGCGGTATTTCCGTTATTAAAATTATTAAAGAAAGATAAAAATATTTATTTAAAAAAAATGAATGCTTATGGAACATTAATTCAAGGTTATTTAGAAGGACAGATATAAAAAATAATGCTTATAGGAAGATTGCATCTGAAATGAACTCGGACGAAGAGACAATTTAAAAAAAATAAATAAAAAATATTAGAAGTTGCTATACTGCTGAACGGAGAAAAATAAAAAACTCAAAAAAAATTGCCGCAGGCTTTGATGAAATTCGGGAAACTACCCTATTTTACTATAAGGAAATGAAGTTTTTAGACCCATGCATAATTTTAAAACTTTTAAATGCAAAAGAATTTTTAACACTGTGCGAAAGTGATGCTTTAAAAAACAAACCACAAATGATTTTTTGTGTCAAATTTATCGCAGGTTTACCACACCTAACGCCATCTTTGATATTTTTGTTAATAGATATAGCAATGAAAATATTATGATATATAGCAGGTGGAGATGGGGTGTATGCCTCGTGAAGCTAACTATGTATTGCAATATCTGTTTGACAGCTCTGAGCATGATATTTTTGGTAACTATTGGTTACTTTAGGTAACTATTATAAGCAATATGTTTCCCAGTGTAATAAAGCAAATTGATTTCTATCGTATTTTTTTGCAAAAAAATATTTTTGTAATACAGTGGTCACATGTTCTATCACATTTTGGATATTTAATAGGCTTTTATATCTCTTTTATGGATCCATCCTCAGAAACTTCCCGCAGCCAAATTGCCCACGTGTTAATTTCAAAAGAGCGAGCTCGGGTTATGCAGGAAGTGAGCACTTATCGGTCAACAACCAAATAAATAGGCAGCGATCATTATTTGGTTGCTTCAAAGCTACGGTGGAAGTTTTCGTAGAATTCTGGACGCATGGAACGTTTCGACTGTGAATGTCTGATAAATGAAGAAAAGAAGCAATATCAAGATCTTGTCAGCGACCACATTGAGGGAGCTAATTACCAGTCTGACTGTATGAACTCTGTCTGGGAGGCACTGAAAACTTCGGTTGTCAGTGCTGCTCAACAGATTTTAGGTATAGTGAAAGTTAGACCCAAGAATGATTGGTTTGATTACGAGTGTCGTCTTGCAGTTGAGCAACAAAATAGAGCCCATAGTGAAGTGCAACAACGTCTCACAATCGCGAGGAACACCAAGACTACTCTTACTAGGAGGGCAGCTAGGCGGATTTGTAGACGGAAAAAGCGAGAATGGTGGAAGGCAGAGGTTCTGAAAGTACAACAACTCAGCGCAGTCCACGTAATTTCTTTAAAGGAATTACTGGACTACACCATACTTTCATGGAAACCTCTGTGTCAACATCGACGGAGTACTCGACACATGAAATGGGCACTTTACCGACCTGTGATCATGCGTCACAGACTGTAGTTGATCCACCTCAAATACAAACTGTGGAGATTTGCATTGAGGATTCATCCCATGAGTAATACACTAATGCCATGCAGAGAATAAAACGTAACCGCTCACCTGGAGTGGACTGCATTAATTCGAAGCCCTTGATATTCGGAGGAGATACTTTGTGGAACTGTCTTTTCGACCTTATTCGATTAGTATGGCGAACCGAATGTATGCCTGACGAATGGAAAGTGGCCGCGATATGCCCCATCTTCAAGAAGGGAGACCGCTTGAAGTGTGAGAATTATCGCGGTATAGCTCTGCTTTGCAAAGCATACAAGTTACTGTCCTACATTTAATTGTATATAATCACCCCTCTAGCGGAGGGCCTGGTTTGTGACTATCAAGGAGGATTTCGTCGGAATCGATCAGTCATTGATCAGGTCTTTTCGCTGCGGATGATTCTATCTAAATATTATGAAACTTCCATCCCCGTCCATCAGGTGTTCCTGGATTTCCGGCAGGCGTATGACTCGATCAATCGAGAGAGTCTGTGCTCTGCACTGGAATATCTGGTTAAGCCAACAAAAATGATACGCTTGTGTAGAATGACAGCGACGCAGGCTCAATGATGTGTTAAAGTTGAGAACAGGCTATCGAGAATTTTTGCAGTTAGCTGGGGTGTTAATCTCATGTTGGAGTACATCTTTCGTAAAACTGAAACACCTCAGCGCAACATCTTATATCGCCAGTCCAATCAGGTGCTTGCATAGGCAGATGACATATGCGTGATTGGACAGAATAGCAACGGAGTGAAAGAAATACTTAATTCGCTTGTGGAGTTTTCAGCTTCAATTGGACTCCAGTTCAATGAGTCAAAAACGAATTACATGATCTCTGGTTACAGGGACAATGGAACACCAGATTTTAGTAGTGGTCACTACACGTTTGAAGGAGTGAGGAGGTTCAAATATTTGGGCTCTCTTATTATTCACGATAACAGTGTGGGTGAGGATATTAAAATGCGGCTGGCAGCCGTACTTTTTATCCTCTAAGGCCACTGGTAAAATCTAAACACTTATCAAGTGCCATGATGCTTATGCTTTACAAAGCGTTGAACAGGCCCGTTGTTATGTTTGGATGTGATAGTTGGGCGCTGACGGATGAGTATGAGAGTTGGCTCCTTACATTTGAGAAAAGAGTCATGCGTGTGATTTACGGCCCAAAACGTGAAATAGATGGCACATACCGAGCGCTAGCTGTATAATATCGAGATCAGAGATCTGATGAAGATCCCCGATATTGTGCATAAAAAAAGATCTCAGCGAGAACGTTGGCTCGGTTACGTTCTGCGTGCTGATCCAGAATGGATTGTGCAGCGATCTCTGAAAGGAGAGCCACCATATGGTAGGCGCAGAGGTCGTTGCAGGCGACGATGACTTCACGGTGTAGAGAATGACTTGGCATCTTCTGGTTGTCTAGGACAGTATGAAGACCATGCCCAGGATCGAAACCGTTGGAGCCAGATTGTTCACGCAGTAAGCGGCCAGTAATGGCCGTTTAACACTGTTATTATTATTATTATGTCTCTTTTTCACGAACAATATTGTATTCTATATCATATTCATTTTCGCAATTTCTATTGCGATGACAGCTGTTCAATTCTATTTGTTCTAACAGGTTGAGATCGCAATAGGAAATGCGTAACTGTAGAAACCGCAAAAGAGCACAATTTTTTCCATGAAAAAAGAGACACAAACATCTATCGAATACCAAAAATGTGATGGTAGAACAACTACAAGTTGTGTTACTGGAATTAGTTAAATACGAAAAAAAAATTTATTTCGGGGAGTTCGGGGAAATAAAAGTTTGGAAATGAAAAAAAATCGTAAAGAAATTAAATTAAAATCTCTATCGATATTAGTGTACAAGTTTTTGTTGCCCAAATAACATAATATGATAATTTGAAGAAAACGAATATAATTTAGTATGACAGTTATACAATATGGAAAAAAAAAGAGTTCTTTTTTTGTGGTGAGTTGTTTTTTTGTGGTGTGTTGTACCAAGATCGAAGTCGCTATATAGTTGAGTTGTGAGTCTCAGCTGTTTAGTTTGGGACGGACGGTACTTACCAAATTTATATCTGCGGTCCTCGCTTTTAGATTCGAATGGTTTAGCTGTGCCAGTAGAGACGATTAATTTATATATATATGTATATATATATATATATATATATATATATATATATATATATATATATATATATATATATATATATATATATATATATATATATATATATATATATATATATATATATATATATATATATATATATATATATATATATATATATATATATATATATATATATATATATATATATATATATATATATATATATATATATATATATATATATATATATATATATATATATATATATATATATATATATATATATATATATATGTATATTTATATATTTTTTGTTGTTGTTGTAGAGTGACGAGAAGACCGTGCCAATGTTGCAGTGGAAGTGGACGCACATAGTGTAGTTCAAATGGTTTGTGATAAATCATTTATTCACATTACTGTTTAGATTTTATTTTAATTTTCAATAAATTTTTTAATCAATTGTGTAAACGCTTAAATTTAGTGTTAATACGAAATTTTTTTGGGTAATGTTTTTTTGATTATTGCATTTTTTTGAATTACTGTTTGTTTCAATGTATACTTATTTTACGTATTTAACTTTGTGCTCTTTTTGTGAATGTCAGGTGATGGATACAATCATAGTATATGTATATGCATATTATGAATATTCAAGCAAAAATACATATGTACTCTACTATATAATGTAGGCATAAGTGTACATTTTATGATATGTACTTCTTTTAACTTCTTTCCCAATTTATCTCTCTCTCTCTTTTTTTCATTTTACTTTCCCTGATTCCACTCTTTCACTTTATTAGTTTTCAGTCGGATGCGATTGTTCAAGCTCCAGGTACGCTTTGGTATTCTTTGGAAATGTTCACGCCCTACTATGAACTATGAACTCTAGCCAACTACGTATACCGCATCCTAATTCTATTTTCTGGACATTCTGTTAACGTGTTCTTTGCAAAGCTTTTTAGTTTTAGTAACGGCACTAGCACTGTTTAATTTTCTAGTTCCGTTAGATTCATGCATGCCAAGCATTCCGCTACAAAATTGATTATACCTTATAAGGTATATAGGTAACAAATTTAATTTATAATATGTTATGTATGTTCTTAAATATAAAAGGAAAGAATTAATAAAACATGTAACAATGTTGGCAAATATTGAAAACTTATTTCCACAATAGTGAGTCATTAATTATTTTATGTGAACAATTATGTTCATAATGTGAACAAGAAAATTTGCTATATTTGGGGCACAGAAAATCCACACGTGGCAATTGAGAAACCAATATACCCAAAAGACATGACTGTTTGGCGTGGAATATATTCCATAACCGCTGGCATCATAGGGCTATTCCACAGTAGCTGGCATCATAGGGCTATTTATTTTCGAAAATGAGCAAGAAGCCGCACTAACCAGTCAAATGCGACCGTTATCTTGAAATGTTATCTGACTTTTTATTCCCTACGACTAAAAAAGAAGACTTGGCCGATATTTGGTTTCAGCATGGTAACATAATTGCGCACACAGCAAACGATACAATCGATGTTCTGCGCCCTTACTCAAAAATCGCATTATAAGCCGAAATGGCAAGGCTAGGAGCTGCGATTTGACTCCGTTGGGTTATTATTTGTGAGGATTCATCAAGGACAAATGTTATGCTAATCAGCCGGAGATGATTGAGGATTTGAAAGCCCCAATTGAAGTGACTATTGGTGAAATAGAGACTCAAACCACCAACAATAACCTGGTTTGTTCAAGGATCATAACTCTATAATTTTTAATTTGGGCGTCGTCATGCCCAAAACTATATTATGTATATATCCATTTTATGGTACAGTAAAAATGTAAATAATGCACCCACCTAGAATAATTTAACTTTATTAATATAAAAATATTTATATATATTATTTAATAATAATACATATTTTATTTAATAATTTAAAATTATTAATTGTAAAACCTAAACTTACCTTATGTAAAAAAATTATAATTTTAAATATACTATAGTTCATAATCCGAATTTTTGTTTGTCCTCTGCGCAACTTTGTCTATCAACTCTTTTAGATCGTTACTAATCGAAAATTCAACTAAAATGCAATTGGAATGTTTCCATTGATTTTTGAACTGCATATTTGTTTTTTCAGATTCTGATGTTCTAATATAAGTTAGCGACAGATTGATTGAAAAGTGTTTTTATTGACGATTGGAGCATCACGGATTCCATGTAGCGGAATTTTTCTAAAATAAAACTATCTATCCATTGACGTTTAAAATTAAAATAAAACTATCTATCTAGTGACGTTTAAAATAAAACTATCTATCCATTGACGTTTAAAAACTCACAGCCACCTACTTTCGAATACAAAAACAACAACACAAACTTCAACTTGAATCGTTCTTTTAAATAATCATTTTTCCCGCGAGAAGAGCTTAGCCTACTTTTACAATCGTCAATATGAATTATAAAATTATTTAAAACGGTTATTTTTTAAAAGTATTTACCTATTTGTATACAGTACATATAAGATTTCAGAAGATATAATAAAAAACCAAACCATCGATACATATTTATAATAAATAGTTAATGTTTTTATTATATTTTTTTTTAATTTATAGAGCACCAAAATTTGACTTACAATTCTATATAAATCCACATCAAATAAAAAAATTGTTCAAAATAAATATGCATTTGTATAATATGTAATAATATAATTAATCAATCAGAATTAAGGAAATTCAAAAAAATTATAGATTTTTACAAAATTACCGTTACTAAAAAAATATTTTATGTACATATTATAAATAATTTATGACACATTAATTTTCATGTTTAAATAAAACCTATTTAATAAAATACTTAAAAATTTGTAAATAAAACTAATAACGAATTATTAAATTTAATTATCTAATAAAAATTATTTAAAATGTTCATAATTTAAAAATTATTTATTTTATAACGAAAAAGTAAATTTATTTATTTAACAAAAATTGTCTATTTTTTTAGAGAGATAGATTATCTACAATGATTATTTATAAATCATTTTTATAATATTATATTATTTATTAGTAAATTAAAAAAAAGAAAAAACATTCTATAATGATATGTATTTTATAATACCAAATTATCCATGCTCTGAATATGGTTATTAAATTTTAAATTTATTCCTAAAATAGTTTTCGAACTTATTTATTAAGGTTATTTAATTTATACTTTAAAACAGTCACGTTTTCAAAATTATTCCACGTCATCATCATCGTGTTTAGGAATATCAAATAATTCTGCAAACAATGGTGGCAGTTGTAGTGTGGTCCAATTATTTCGTAGCCAATCTAAATGTGAACTATGTCGTATACCTAATTCTTTTAATTCTAATATTTTAGCCTCTAACGCTGGCATTAATTGCATTGAATTTGATGAATTAGGACGAGAACGTATTATTTGAATGCGTAAAGCTTCAGCTATACGTTCTCGGGTACGTGAAATAACTTTTTGTTCGGTTATGCCAGAACGTTCCGGAGTTAGCAACACCAATGCAGAAAATAAACCTACTTCGGTATCACTCAAATAATAACTATTAAAACTACAGGTAAAATTGAAGAGTAATATTATAAAATCATCCTGAAATAAATAAAATTTGGTTTTGTAAAAGATTAAATATGCAGACAATATATAGTTATATAAATTAAATCCTTACGTCATACATAACTTCTAATTGTTGTCGTGTAAAATATGTCCCATCATCAAAGGTTAACGATGAATCGACGGTTGTGCGAGCAACATATGAAAGCCATATCTCGAAAAAACCTAATTTAATTAAAATTAATTGATCATCTTGAATAAAATCACAGAAACCAGGTACACGTTTGGCAAACTCAACTACTCTTTGAACAACCGGTGTTATACGACACGCGAATTGTTGCCACAAACAAATTCGTTTTTGTTCAAGTGTTTTGGACAAAGATGTTACAGCTTCCAGTTGATCATTTACATTTATAACAGCATTATCACAGCTTATTGATTGATTTGAAGTAGATGGAAAACTTATAGGTCGACGTAATAAATTTCTTACCATTTCTTCAGTGTATGTACAATGTGTGCGATGTGCTTGTGAAACACATAGTATTATATCAAATACGCTCAGTTCTGATGAACTCAATGTGGTGGTTTCATTTTCAATTGTTGTTAAATTACCATCACTCCCATTACTATTAACAATGCTAGTCATGTTATTATGATTGGTTTTGCTTAAATCGTTACTACTCGTTATCAAACCATTATCATTCCTCATCATAACTAAATTACTTGGTGTTGAAATCGAACACAATTGTGATTTTGTTGGGGTACTTGATGTATTAGGTGCGGTGATCCTAACATTACTATTATTATTATTATTATGATTACTATTATTATTATTATTACTATTGCTTATTTTATTAGTTGGGCTATTCAAACTATTATTATTATTACTACTATTCGAAATTTGCGATTCATCGCTTATACTTAAATCACGGGATCGCTTCGGAACTCTTCCGTATCTCACAGCTGTAAAATAAGCACGGATTTTTCAAAAATTATAACTCAACAATAACCACACATTGGATTTACTTACAATCGCGACTCATTCCTACAGCTAAACATTTTTTAAATCTACAAAATTGGCAGCGATTACGATTCAATCGTATTACAACACATTTTCCATCTCTCAAACATCTATATTCGATTTGTTTTTGTATGCTTCGTCGAAAAAACCCCTAAAATTTAATAAAATTGAAATACAGAAATCGAAAATTTTGTTTTTACTTGCTTTGCATCCTTCACACGAGGTGACACCATAATGATATCCTGACGCTTTATCACCACAAACTTTACATGGTACGGATGATTTAATTGAAGTTGATGTAGAATTGGAATCGGCTAAGGTAAATTGTTCTGAAAAACAAAAAAATTGGAAAACTAGAGCAAAATCGTATATTTTATTTTTTATAGAAATGGAAAATTTGAAATTCAATTTAAGCAAACCATTTTTCATTTTTTACCGTATTAATGCTAGACAAATTTGTTCAAGTTTGACTATAAAGTTAAAGGAGATTTTTAAAAAATTATTCAGCTCAAACACAATTCTACCCAACAATTTTACAGACCATCAAAGTTTTGTTTACAAATTATTCAAACTAGATCATGATCTAATAAGCTACTTATGATCTAGTACATTACTTAATTGGATTAAATAAATTCAATTACTTTCGATTTTTTTTATCCCAATTTTTATTTGAAAGATAAGGTAAAGGCATGCATAGTCTAAAAGTTAAAAGTTATTTATGTTCAGCTCAGGGACGTGTCTAATTTAGTAACAACTGGGGTGCAAATAGTTTTTGGAAGTCCATATATATTTGTGTATATGTAAGTGAATCCGAAGTGAATAAGGATATTGGGCAGGTCAATAATAAAACGTGATAATAAAACGTGCATTTGAAAATTAAATAATTTTCCTCATTGTAAATTAATATTTTTATTCATACCACCATCATCATGTGCAAATTGAGCCTGATATCTCAATCCAAAGGCTTCAATCATACTGGAAAAATACTACAAAATCATATCCTATTAGTAAAAGTATCCCTCCAAAATGTATCAGCTGTAAAGGACAACATCCTGCAAATTTTACAAGATGTGATTTAGCGTCGGAACAACAAAAATTAAGTCGCAATTTGCGACCGAAGTCCAACAGAAACCAGTGATTTTAGAGGGCAGTAATGAAAATCAAGTTTTTGAATAGATACTGAGAAGCATAGAAACCCTAAATATACGGCTAGCTAGGTAAAAAAAAGTCTAGAAGCCTTAAACAAGCCACTACATAAACAATGAATGAAATCGCATTCTTTCTATATCAAATATAATGCAGAAAACACTAAGAATTGCCACCTGGAATGCAAATAGGCTAATGCAGCATATTCCAGAACTAGAAATCTTTATAAATACAGAGAAAACATAGATATATGCGCCTAATATCAGAAAGCCATTTTACAAAAACAACATACATATGCTAAATTACATGGAGACTTTTCTTACCACTCCATACACCCATCTAGGAGGCCGCGAGGAGGATCCACAATGATTGTAAAACAAAATATCAAACGCTATGAAAGCCTACAAATAGATGATGAAAATTGGCATAAAATCACTATAAACACATATTTAAATAACAATAAGGAATACAGTACATCTTCAATTTATTGCTCTCCACGTTATAATTTAAATAGAAATGACTATGTCATCGTATTCAAATCACTAGGGCCCAACTTTATCATTGGTGGTGATTGTAAGGCGAAAAATACCTACTGGGCATCAAGACTTATACAACAAGAGTTGTTTGAAGCAGGACAAATATCCAGTTGTGAATTTCATTCCGAGAGTAAACTAACATACTGGCTTGTAGACACAAATAAAACCAGATCTTATTGACTTCTACACTACTAAGGGAATATGTATCCGTAAATTACATATCTTTAGAACACAGCGATGGACTATCGTCAGTTCAATCACTTGTGATCATGACTCTCAGTGCAACGATTGTTAATAAAGAAACTCAGGTTAACAAACAATAACGTTAACAGGGAACAATTCCGGAAGCTAATTGAAGACAACACCAATTTACGAGTTGCAATTAAAATGTCGGTACAGTTAGAAGACAAGTTAGGCCTCCCTATCAATAATATTCAAATTTCAATGCGCAACGTGGAACAGTTCTCCCAATAGCCAAACGGAAATGAACAAACATAGAAGGTATCCACTGGAAGTCAAAGAATTAATTATTAACTAAACGGAAAGCATGAAAAACCTGGTAGAGGAACCGAGCCCCACAAACAAGAGAATAATTAACCGTCTATGCAATAAATTAAAATCTTTAATCAAGGAAGTTAAAAACAAATCAATTGACCATTACCTAAGTAGCCTTACTTGCCAAAAAGAAACAAAAAGCTGTCTTGTGTGCGGCATACCATGAAGATACTTTTCAAGCCCTACCTCGGCAAACAGCTGATGAAAATATAACACCAGTAATTAAAGTAATTAAACATAATATACTACCTGTAACACTACAAGAGTTAAAATATGAAATCACTAATAACCAAAGTAAAATCTCCAGGACATGACTGAATTACAGAACAAATAATTAAGGCGTCATCTGAAAAAGGTTTACGAAAACCATTTCATATAATCAACGCAGTGTACAGACTGAAACATGTCCCACATCAATGGAAGGTAGCAGAAGTAATAATGAAACCGAAACCAAATAAACCACCTAACGACAGAAAATCGGATAGGCCAATCTCGTTACTCCCAACAATATCAAAAATATTCAAAATACTTCTCAAGAGACTCAAACCAATAATAGAAAATAGAAATTTCATTCCTCCTCACCAATTTGGCTTTAGAGGAAATCACCCCACTATAGAGTAAATGCACAAAATTTCAAATATAATTGAAGATATGTAGCAACTCTACATCTCTACAAACTTACATAAAGGAACGCACCCGTTCACGCACTGTAACATGATGATTTGCATATTGCAATAAAAAACACAAAATGCATTTTCGTCAGTCCAGAATAACACACACGAGAAAGAACAACAAGTGAAAATAAAACCAAAAACACAACTTTGTAATTTATTTATTTATACATGTACAATGTACATCAACTCTTGTAATTATAATTAATTAATAAAATATATAGTTGTAATTCGTGTAAATTTAAAATAATGATTGTACTAGATAATAAGTTCAATAAATAAATTATATTGTTCAAAATAGTTAATAAATATTCGTTCTGTTAAATGTTGTTAAATGTCGCATCATTTTCAACGGTGGCGGACATAAGTAACGCCACAGAAACATAAATGTAGGTATACCAGTGAAAGACAATTATATAAGTATATATACCTACAGATATATTTCAAAACAGAAATTGAGGGGTAGCCAACCAATATGTCTTAAAATAACACCACAGCTCTGACGTCAAGGGAGTAGCTGATATGTTTGCTTCTTTTTCTTTTCAGACCAACAAACAAAAATGTGAATACAGCACAAATATTGTATAACACCAACCATATATCGATCTTTCCGCCTAGTAGAACTGATCTGCATCGGCTGACTTTGGCGACAGATGTGGGCCGGATAATTTACCATCATCTATTTTAAAGAAATACGCAAATTTTTTGGTGCATCCATTGCGGAATCTCTTCAATTTGTCGTATTTAACCGGCGTGTTTCCAGATAAATGGAAGATATCAAAAATCACACCAATCTTTAAACTTATAACAGATGGGATTTCATGTTACAGAGGGATTTGAACAATATCATCCATTCCAAAATTATTTCAGCTGGTGGTTTGCAATCCTTTAAAATTACATTAGCACGTCATTTATCTGACAAACAGCATGGATTCACATACATACATAGAAAAGTATTATCAAATGGATATAGTTTACACGGACTTTAGCAAAGGATTTGATTCTCTTTGTCATCGTAAGGCCCTTGATAGTCTTCACGCATTTGGATTTTCTTTCAACTTTGTAAAATGGGTCAGCACGTATTTAACAAACCGCACTCAATATGTGCTAATTGGGAATAACGTGCAATATATGCATCATATTCCAGCGTTGCAACTATCGGACACCAGCAAGTATTTAGTTTACCTCCTCGTGGTACCACCCGGGCAACGACTACGACTCTTCGTAAAGCAACTAAATACGAAGACGGGAAATTATGGCGGAAGGTTCTAAACTATAAATTAACCCAGGTGCATACCGATTTACTTCGGGAATCCCAATCCTCTATTCTAGAAGACTGTCCCACGGATTCTGAGGGTGACAATCAACCGCAAAGAAATGGAAGGACGCTGTGAGTGATCAAGCCAAAGCATCCGGAACAACTACTGGAAACAAAGAGGGAAGTTACAACATATTGAAACCATTGTAGCAGCTCGAATATTCGACTCACCGATATTCGATACTGCCACAACAAAATAATTAGTGAAATTCAAATATAAATCAACTTATTTGAATTGAGCGTTCACTAACCCCATCATAAATCCAATAGCAGAACCACCACTATTAAAAAACATTTATAGTGAAATATGATGCCATCCAACCAACATCATTCGAACTAACAAAGTTCGATGATGCAAAACAACAAGCAAGCCACAACAAAATACTTTTAAAAAAAATTCAAAGCCTGCAAAAACTTTAAATATTAAATATTAATATTATATTAAAAAAAATAATATTCAACCTTTTTCGAGTAAAAAACAAAACGTGGTGGTAAAATTGTTAAATAAATTTAATGAATTAAATAATAAATTGTAACAAAACAAAATTAAATATATTAACAAATAATAAAATATTTAAGTACATAAATAAAAACATTTCACAATTATATACGATTGAATTTTCATTGGGCATATACATATGTGTATATGTATGTATATTTAATTGTAGGGAAGTCCAATAACTGGACAAATATAAATACCCCATACCATAAAAAAAACAGGCAGTTCTCCACCGCACCAGTCCTCGGTTCCCGAGCTTGCAATGTGGAGTGGCACGAAACATCGCTGCGACGCAGAAGACTATGAACATGACGATAACCGAGCCGAATAAGCAGATCTACTCGCGGCAATAGACCAGGTCGAAAATGAAACCAGCGGATTGAGCTCACTGGTAAAGGCTAATCCGACAACGTAAAACCAAATAAAGGATTCGGCGTCGAGGGTAAGAATGGATGCATGTAAATTAGTCAACTTTAAGAAGATGCTATACAGACTTTGAGTAGCCAGCCGTCCGTAACTGAGAAGAAGCACAGAACTGACAATGATGGCCAACGAGTGTTACAGGAGAGCATAGCGACCAAAACTGATTTAAGCACGATGCATAAGCAAACTTTGGCGAAGGAGATGTTCACTCAAAGAATGGATACAGAGGAAATTGAAAAGAAAACCGAGGAGCTCTGAAACATGATTAACTCAGTGGCCACATAAAGTGTTTCGTATAACAAAAATAAGCCGCGACAGCTTTATGGACTGTGGAACGTTAACAAGGGCAATTTTTACTAACGGAAATAAACCAATCACTCAAGAATTGCATAGTTTCATGTCCAGCAGCTATTGGACACCCAGTACTTTAAGGCTGGTGGCGTCGCTGTTATATGGAACTCGAACAGGATCGAATAGAAAGGCCAGACACGCCCGGCTAATGATGGACGTACTCTGTTAGTTGGCCCTGTGAATCAACAGATACACGATAACGAACTAGCAGCGCAATTCATCGAGCTTGCAAGAGGAATGAAAACCGCTTCCCGGGAATGCCTAGAGTTGAGCATCACCTCAACAGTCAGAAACAGGTTAAACCTGCGTAAGATAATGGAATGCTGTTATACCGACAGTGGAGTGAGTATTAAAATCTGCGTGGGAGCAGAAAGAGAACACGCAATAACTTAAAAGGCGACGCGAAGGTGGAAAAGCCGAAACAGGCTACACAGCTTGAACCAGGGCAATATTTCACGGAGGTCCAGAGATGTAAAGGAAAGCCAAGAAATAGGCGAAGGCAGTTATAGTTAAAATGGACGGGAAGACGTACGCTAAATTACTTAAAACTGTAAAAGATGGTATCGATGTTAATGACCTAGGGGTTGAGATAACCGCCATAAAAAAGACAAAGACAGATGATTTATGATCCACCTGAAGGGTGGTAGGAATAAAGCCGAATGCTTAAGGGAGTCAATTCTTGGAAAGGTACCAGACGTTACGGTGATACCCCAAAAAGACATGACAGTGATACACATATGAGACCTGGAGGCAGGAACTGCCTCAGACGATGTAAAGAAGGGTATCCAAGCGGTACTGGAAGAGGGTCGCGCTGAAGAGATACTTGTGACTTCATAGGCCTACTCACTCCAATATGATGAATGCTACGGTAAAGTTGCCAATACCGTGGGTTAAGCAGCTGGTGGAGCATAGGCGCATCCGAAAAGAATGGATCTCTTTCCGGATACAACTGCGTATCGACGACCATCGTTGTTGTAAGTGCTGGGAAACAGGGCATACAGCAAGGAGTTTCAATGAACCTGATGCAGTAAACATTTGTTATAATTTATTATAATTTGTGAATTATTTATTTATTTGTATTCCCAAATAATGGTTAAAATAGTATTTATAATACATAAGCAATAAAAAATTAAGTTGATTTAAATTATTTGCTGTTCATTTTATAATATTATTACACACTTTTAAAGTTCAAAATCTAACCTCAAATAAAAATAGTTTGATAAATCTAAATGGGTTTCCTTACATTAAACTCTTCAAGAAATTATTTACACTATAAATGTATATTTAGGTAGATGTATGCTTCAATTTTATTCAATTATTTCTTAAATATTTTATCGGAATACATTTCTTAAATATTTTATCGGAATTGTTCAAATTTGGTGTATTTGCTGCACTAAGACTAAACACTTTGCATCGAAATTGGTATAATATTTCACCCTCATGAGAGAATTTTCCAATTTGTAATTTTTCGAAATAATACCACTCAATTTTTAAAAAGATCGTTTAGTGCCATCTATTGATTTCGTTAAAACGTTTGGTGCCATCTATTGATTTCGTTAAAAACGTTGGGTACGCCACCTTTAGTCATAAACTATTAGAAATTAGTTTCGTATCGTGTCTTGCCTATCTCATTTGAGAAACCATAAATTTGGAACCAGGATTACCAAACTAGATACGTGTCATGCCCATTTCTAAGTAAAAGTCTATTCTAAAATCAAATTCTAACTTTAGTATATGTTTAGTAACATCAAACTCAAGTTCGTGGATTGAAATTCTAGGTACAATTTCAAATTCCAAAATGTAAAGGTTGTTAAGTTCACTTGAACTAAATTTTAAATTAAATTAGAAATCAAATCGACAAGTTTACGAGAAATTTTAGTCAAATTATATTTCAAAACCTAATTCAAATATTAAGTTCTAATTCTAATTAAGATCTAAGTACAATCTGTTCTAAATAAAATTCTAACCACAATTGAAATTCTTAGTCAAATTACAAGTCAACTAATTAAATCGTATGATAAATTCTTCAATCAATTTTTGTTTTCCATTTTAAAACTATTGTTTATTTAAATAACGGAACTCAAAAATGCATATAACTTGCCATTTATTTACCTCTTTCTCAGTTTGACAATGCCTTGCTTTATTTAATTATAATAAAAGTTTTTAAAATATGAAGAGAACCACGGGAATGAAGTTTCTATGGAGTTTTTATGGAACGGTATAAATGTCAAAAACCTATCAAATGTCGAATTGTCTCATGAAAATGTATTAAACAGTTTCGAATAAAACAAATTAATTTATACAAATTTACAATTATAAAACATTAAAATATCATTCAAACTACTAAAAGAACTGATTTAAAATGAAAATTAATTTAAAACTAATAAATTATTTAAAATAAAAGCAGAAGTATTCTAATAAGAACGTATCATTAAATTTAAAAAAAAAAATTAAATAGTAAATTTGCACAAACAGCCACCATATAGAAATTCACCATAAGGCTCTAGTCTAACAGAAAAATACCAAAATAGCTGAAAATATAGACCCTGAAGATTATCATCCCTTCCCAAAATTCTCGAGAAATCTATGTGAAAATATGACGCGGCTCACAACTTGATAATTTCTATTAAACTCATTTTGCACAAACAGCCACTATATAGAAATTGACCATAAGGCTCTAGTCTATGAAAAAAATGCCAAAGTTATAAAATAAGTAGACCCGGAAGAGTGTCATCCGTTCCCGAAATTATCGAATAATTCATATGAATATATGACGTCACAAGCAATTTTATAATTTCAATAGAGGCATTTTGCACTAACAGCCACCATATAGAAAATGACCATAAGGCTCTGGCCTTTCAAAAAAATGCCAAAGTATTAAAATAAGTAGACCCGGGAGTGTGCCATCCGTTCCCGAAATTATCGAATAATTCATATGAATATATGACGAGACAAGCAATTTTATAATTTCAATAGAGGCATTTTGCATAAACAGCCACCATTAAGGAAATGGCCATAAGGCTCTATTTGAACAGAAAAACTAAGAAGTAACCGAAAATATAGACCCGGAAGGGTTTCATACCTTCCCGAAAAATTGAATATTAATGAAAATATGACGCGAATCACAACTTGATAATTTCTATTAAAATCATTTTGCACAAACAGCCACCATATAGAAATTGACCATAAGGCTCTATTCTAACAGATAAATACCAAAATAACTGAAAATATAGACCCTGAAGGTTCTCATCCGTTCCCAAAAATCTCGAGAGATCTATGTGAAAATATGACGCAGCTCACAACTTGATAATTTCTATTAAACTCATTTTGCACAAACAGCCACTATATAGAAATTGACCATAAGGCTCTAGTCTATGAAAAAAATGTCAAAGTTATAAAATAAGTAGACCCGGAAGAGTGTCATCCGTTCCCGAAATTACCGAATAATTCATATGAATATTTGACGTCACAAGCAATTTTATAATTTCAATAGAGGAATTTTGCACAAACAGCCACTATATAGAATTTGACCATAAGCCTTATGGTCAATTTCTATATGGTGGCTGTTTGTGCAAAATGAGTTTAATAGAAATTATCAAGTTGTGATTCGCGTCATATTTTCATTAATATTCAATTTTTCGGGAAGGTATGAAACCCTTCCGGGTCTATATTTTCAGATACTTCTTAGTTTTTCTGTTCAAATAGACCCTTATGGCCATTTCCTTAATGGTGGCTCTTTATGCAAAATGCCTCTATTGAAATTATAAAATTGCTTGTGTCGTCATATATTCATATGAATTATTCGATAATTTCGGGAACGGATGGCACACTCTCAGGTCTACTTATTTTATTACTTTGGCATTTTTTTGAAAGGCCAGAGCCTTATGGCCATTTCCTTAATGTTGGCTGTTTATGCAAAATGCCTCTATTGAAATTATAAAAATGCTTGTGACGTCATATATTCATATGAATTATTCGATAATTTCGGGAACGGATGGCACACTCCCGGGTCTACTTATTTTATTACTTTGGCATTTTTTTGAAAGGCCAGAGCCTTATGGTCATTTCCTATATGGTGGCTGTTTGTGCAAAATGCCTCTATTGAAATTATAAAATTGCTTGTGACGTCATATATTCATATGAATTATTCGATAATTTCGGGAACGGATGACCCACTTCCGGGTCTACTTATTTTATAACTTTGGCGTTTTTTTGATAGACTAGAGCCTTATGGTCAATTTCTATATAGTGGCTGTTTGTGCAAAATGAGTTTAATAGAAATTATCAAGTTGTGAGCCGCGTCATATTTTCACATAGATCTCTCGAGATTTTTGGGAACGGATGAGAACCTTCAGGGTCTATATTTTCAGTTATTTTGGTATTTTATCTGTTAGACTAGAGCCTTATGGTCAATTTCTATATGGTGGCTGTTTGTGCAAAATGAGTTTAATAGAAATTATCAAGTTGTGATTCGCGTCATATTTTCATTAATATTCAATTTTTCGGGAAGGTATGAAACCCTTCCGGGTCTATATTTTCGGGTACTTCGTAGTTTTTCTGTTCAAATAGACCCTTATGGCCATTTCCTTAATGGTGGCTCTTTATGCAAAATGCCTCTATTGAAATTATAAAATTGCTTGTGTCGTCATATATTCATATGAATTATTCGATAATTTCGGGAACGGATGGCACACTCCCGGGTCTACTTATTTTATAACTTTGGCATTTTTTTTTCATAGACTAGAGCCTTATGGTCAATTTCTATATAGTGGCTGTTTGTGCAAAATGAGTTTAATAGAAATTATCAAGTTGTGAGCCGCGTCATATTTTCACATAGATTTCTCGAGAATTTTGGGAAGGGATGATAATCTTCAGGGTCTATATTTTCAGCTATTTTGGTATTTTTCTGTTAGACTAGAGCCTTATGGTCAATTTCTATATGGTGGCTGTTTGTGCAAATTTACTATTTAATTTTTTTTTTTTAATTTAATGAGACGTTCTTATTAGAATACTTCTGCTTTTATTTTAAATAATTTATTAGTTTTAAATTAATTTTCATTTTAAATCAGTTCTTTTAGTAGTTTGAATGATATTTTAATGTTTTATAATTTTAAATTTGTATAAATTAATTTGTTTTATTCGAAACTGTTTAATACATTTTCATGAGACAATCCGACATTTGATAGGTTTTTTGACATTTATACCGTTCCATAAAAACTCCATAGAAACTTCATTCCCGTAGAGAAACATAATGTTAAAAACTAGCAGAAAAAAAGCGGTTAAGAGGCTTTTTGATGAGCTCTTCTCAGATAATTGTTATTGAAAACAATATTATAAAAATGACATGTTATATTAGTACTAATATGTATAAGAAAAAACACGGAACACAAAGAATTATTTTAAAGACAACTTCTGACAACTAACTGTTTTCTGCTATCAACACACTAAATAAATATAAACCCGAAAAATAAATTTTGGCTGTTGCTTTTGGTAAAAATTACCAATCCAAAATTAAATCCAATCTGTTTTTATTAAATAAATTTAATTCAAATAGAAATAAATTTAAGTGAAAATTTCGAAAACCACAAATGACAACAACTTAAATTCTAGAATGCTATCAAGAAAAAATTTCTGAAACAATTATATCGAAAAGTAAAGGGTGCGCTCAAATTAAGATATGTAACTTTATGTCAGTAAATTTTTCACTATATGTTCATAAACTTACAGAACATATTTTACGATTGTAGATTCAAGTTACATTTTATGAATACCATACACAGTTTTACATATTACAGTTTTTCTATAAACTGTTGCTTAGTTTTTCTATTAACTGCTGCATAACCCAATTTTTCAAGTACAATTGATAAAACCAAAATAAATCAAATTACACATAAAATCAAATTTAGTTAACTTACAAACCCGGCCAGTTTTCGATCGCATCTTTGCGGCAATAAACTTTTCTAGAATTGCAACGCATATAAATTCAAAAAATAACCGTAATACTATACATGCGATCTAAATAAATAATAATATTATTATTTGTTAATTTTTAACACACAAATTTAGTTTTAATTTTGTATGGTTTTTAAAATTTACAAAACTATACTTATAACGTTGTACCGTGGTTGGCCAAATGACTACCGGTTAGTTAGCCAACGCTGTGACTCCGATATGAAAACGACGTTATAACCGTTTTGGGGAATGAATCTTGGGTTGTAACAATATGCTAATAACTACTAATCGACTAGTCAATTAACCAGAATAAAAGTTGGGAAACACATATTGAAAACTTTTTTGAAGGTAAAAATACCATCTTATCTGACATGTTCGTTATATTTTATTGATTGCGAAAACTTGTTGTTATAAAATCTATTGATAATCACGTCGTCTTCTTTTATTTTATAATAATAAAATTATATGTATTTTTCTATTAACATCTATTTCATGATTTATCAACATTATAATTGTAATATTCGCAATTATAATACAGGTAACACTAAACACTCGCAAGATAAGATTATAATCAAAGCCAGTTTTATCGTAAATATGGACCTTTTGCTGAACTAAAACCTCCTGCGCCTTAAACATCTCTTTATTTTAAAATATATTTCTGTTCTTTTAAGAATTATTAATTTTTTTAACTTGATTAGAATTTTCTAAAATTAGTTTAAACCTTCAATATTAATAAGTTTATGATATTGTAAAGTAGCCTTTTATATGTCGGGATTAGAGAACAAAAACAAATATTTACTTATCGAAAATGGCTTGATTGTTTTTCAAATTATTTTCGAAGCACTTTTTCTAATCCGATTAAGGTAGCCTCAAAACATGCATTTTGAACGCATCGACCGCTTCTTCAGGTGTCGAGAAACGTTACCTACGAAATTTATTTTTGAGGTGCGGAAATTGAGTGTAAACTCAGGACTATACGGCGGATGCCCCATTAATTCTCTGTTTTTACCGCTCAAATATTCAGTTGTTTGTGCCGATGTGTGCGAGCTCGCATTGTCGTGGTGAACAATAATCCATGGCCGGCGGTTGATTTTTCCTTTTTTCGCCGAAACAAATGATTGTGTACCATTCAGAATTGACCGTTCTACGTTGCACCAATGGTACGGCTACGACATGTCCAGTTTTTCGGAAAAAAGACTCATGGGAACACCCATTCCGTCGACTGCTGTTTGGTTTCGGGCTCATACGCATAGATCCAACATTCGGCACCTGTTATGATGTTATAAATACGTTTTGAAGCACCGTGATCATATTTTTTGAGCATTTCTTTCGACCAATTGACACGAGCCTTTTTGAGCAATTGTCAAATTATGTGAGATCCAACGCGAACTAATTTTTTTGACGACCAAATGTTCATGCAATATTGAATGTATGCTGATTCCACTAATGTCCAAGGATGCTTCAATCTCACGATAAATTCACAGAACCGATTTGAAATCACGAAAATGTTCACGATTTAGTTGCATTTTTCTACTAATATGAATTTTGAAATCACTATAACAAACAAAAATAGCGGCGATATAAAAAAGCCTACTGAGTAAATATACCGTCTAAAATGTCAAAACTTTACGATAGAGACATCAGTTAACAGATTGCAGCGCTAGGGTTGTTTTATCCAAAAATATAAAAGGCAACCTCGTAATATGTAGTGATTAGAAGTTTGAAAATTATAGATTTTATTAAATACGAAAAAATAAAATTTGCTGTTCAATGTCTAAAAAGTTAATTTTTTGAAATTTGTGACGTTTTCGATCGACGTGAGGAATCATGGGTCATTATACTATAAAGTTATTTAGGTAGGTAAGGTAGGTAAGTAGTAGCTTGGAAAAGAAAAACAAAACTTGTAAGATTAAAATTATTTATCAATAATTTTGAATTAATATTTATTAATATAGTCTTACACAATTTTCATTTTACGTTTTGCCTGCCATCAAGCAAAAATCCGTTCGTCAAAATACTGAATGGTATAGTTTTTGAAGTTAACGAACGCGCTTTTACAAAACAAGACAAATTTTTAATCCAGTGATTCGCTCCGTTATTTTCATGTTTGTTTTGTGATTGTAATAATCATGTATTAGAAAATAAGTTGTGGTGATTAGTGTGGCATAATTTGACGGTTTCATATTCGTGTAGGGCAAAATTATTTGAAAGATTGAGAAACACCGCTATAAAATGTAACGTATTTTTATTTTTTTGCAGAGTTGTATAATTTATATTACTTAATTTATGTTGCGATTCACATAAAAATAAAACAGAACTTTCATATAGGTGTGTCTTTATATAATAAATTTAATTTTGCTTTAAGTCTTTAGTGTCTTTACTCTTTATATGTAAGTATTTATATTCTTCCTCATTCCTTATCGTATTTATTTGTATTCATCATTCAATTTGCATTTTCGAATCACATACCTTATATTACACATATGTATAGCTAATAGCTATATGTTGATATTGCTTAGCATGTATTAACATTGGCAGAGAAATTTGAGAAAATATTCATATTTTGTTTTCTAAAGTATTAATGACCTATAACTTGTCACACAATATTAAAAACAACTATCGGTAATAGTAATAAATCTGGTTGATTAAAGCCGAACATTGAATGTGATTGAAACCGAATATTTTTAAATAATCTGATAGTTGTATAAGACAAAAACAAAAAAGCCAAAGAACTAATGCAGGCAAAAAATGTTTATAATTATGTTCACTATGTACATATATAATACGTATATATGTATGTAGTAGGTAAGTACATACAATACATACATATATAGATTACATATTTTATTTAAAAGTTTAATTTCACATTTATATACGACGTACTAACTTTGTTTCGTTTGTGATATGTAAAAATTAATAAGATGATCAACAGGAATTTAAAAGTAATAAGAGTTTATTGACATTGACAATATTATTGGTTGTGGATTGTGTTTTGGTACAGTGTACACACCGTACAGCATAAGAAGAATGATCGTAATATGTAATACTGAGGCGAATGTACATTTCTTTTCGTATACTATATATAATATATCTATATTATAATATATTATACATATACAAATTATACATAGAAAAAAGTGGAATACAATTTGAAATACAAATGTATATACAAACATACATACATATATAAATACGAGTATGTAATAATAGTGGGTTTAGATTGTTTTAGTCAAATTTTTATTAAGAATTTATGGTGAACGCGATGTGCTTCATATCAGTGGCACCTCCCTGAAACTGGCTGAATTTTTCAACAAAATACAGATTTTGTACATGCGGAAGTAACCACCGTAAATAACATTATACATATAGGTTTATCGCTTTCAATTATTTTTAAAAACATTTTTGTTGGTAGTTAACTGATTTCTGATTATCTCAAACAGAATGAGAAAAGTCGTTGCCGCATAAAATACCCGTAAATAAGTCGCCTACAGTTTGGGAGCATTTCGATAAATCGTGCCTACGAACAGAGCTTTCAGGGGCGGACTTAACATCATCATTTTCTAGTGTGTTTGTGACCACGGCCTGCTAGATTCTATTTCTATAAACCTATTCGATAAAATATTACCAATTTTTTTCATTTTCAATAGCTAGTCAATTGAGGAAAAAGAGATAGTATACAAATTTATTCTGACATGCTTAGATCGAGATTGAAAACGCGTAACTGTGTAAATGAAATATTTGCAAATAAACAAAGAATTTTCATTTTCAGTATAGTTAAACCCGGGGTCTCACTATGCAAAATTGCTGAGATTTTCTCTCATGAAATTTTATGTATGTGTATGTTTTTTTCAATGTATTGATAAATATTTGTTAAAAAATTATCATAACTGGGCATTTTATTCTCATGATAATTTCTTCAAATGTCTAATAAAATTCGGTGAATACTGTCAAAAAATTAGTAGACCATCTCAACACTCCTAAAAAAATGAGACACATAACCTTAAAAGTGCATTTTAATTTGACATTTCGTACAAATTTCATGATAATTTTTTCGGGAAATAGCCTCCTGATAATTTGCTGAGAATGCCAAAATGTTTATAATATACATACACACACATTGATAAATTTAATTTCATGAGAGAAAATTTCAGCAATTTTGCATAGTGTAGACCCCGGGTAAACTAAAGTTTTCACTCAAAAGTCATAATATTTTCGTAATTAACAAAGGGTGTACTGATGAAATTATATTTCGAGTAGTGAATATTTCAACTCATACAGCTAACTTCGTGGTGAACTTTTGTGCATCAACATTTTTATTTTTGTATCATGTACGCACCTTCAAGGGCTTTGAAATACATAAGAATAGCCAAAATTGGCGAGCAATATTTTAGAAATATTTACAAAATTGTAGAACCAGTTTGGATTGCTCCAGAAGCTAGTTGAATTGCTATGTAATGTTACACTATTATTTGAACCTTTACGAACCGCCAAACAAACCTGTACAACAGAAAATGAACGTACGTTTTCCGTAAACACATCATTGTTTTCTTGAAATACTAGTTTTTTTTAAACAAAATAGAATTAATGAATAATTACAAAACCTATATAAATATAGGTACTTGATCGCTGATGGACTGAATGATGTTAAATGAATTATAAATTCGTAATTTTTATTTATTTTTATGGATGTTATGTATTTCATTTTGATTTGTTCTAAGAATCTACATTAATTATCAAATAACTTATAATACTATAAGGAGTATACATTTACTTAGTAAAATCGTGTTACTATATGTTTCGCTAAAAACTAGTATTGTTTCTGACTAAAAGTGCTAACCAAACGTTTTTAACGAAATCAATAGATGGCATTCAACGATTTATATTTAAAACATTTATTGGCATTATTTTGAAAAATTACGAATTTGAAAATTCTACCATGAGGATGAAATGTTATGCGGATTCTAATGTAAAGTGTTTAGTCTAAGCATATATAGCAAATACACCAAATTTCAATAAAACCGATAAAATATTTAAGAATTGTACACCTAGCGTTAAATTTTCTAAAATTATAATTGAATATTTTGTAAAATATTAATTTAAACGACCCCAATTAGAGTCTACAACAATTTTTTTTTAACAATTACAATCTTTATAAATTATGAATTCTTAATTTATACTGACGGTTTAAATATCTTATATTATAACTTAATAGTGAACGATAAATTAGATTATTTATCCTAAGTAGGATCATTTAAAATAATTTCTTGGATTGATTCGTTACCGAAACGAAAATTCAACCTGTAAAACTTCTGCAAAAAGTTAAAAATAAATAAATTGATTAAAGCTTGGGCACGGTTAATATAAGTTTATCGGAAATCTAAATTATCTCATTCAGATGAAATAAAATAAAATTCGATATCGAGAAAAATAGAGGTAGGTATTTTTGAATTTAATTGAAGTCGAATTGAATAGAATCACTTGTTTAGCGGTATATATTGATGCATACAACTACCTAAATACATATTTATAGTGTAAATCATGTCTTGAAGCGTTAATTATACATAAGTATTGTAAACGCTGTGTAACCCATTTAGGTTTTATTAAACTTTTTTATTTGAGGTTAGGTATTGAATTTTAAAAGTATTATGTAATAATATTAAAAATGTTGGTGTTCAATTTTAATATAATTTAAATAAACATAATTTTTTATTGATCATGTATTATAATTATAATTATAATAATTTAGGAATACAAATAAATAAATAATTCACAAATTATAATAAATTTTAAGAAATGTTTACTTCACTTCCCATTTCTACCGTTATTTTATTTTTCATTTTGCTTTACACAATTTTTGTTTACTTTTCTAGTTCAAAAAAATGTAAACATTACGTTAAGTTGCTACATAGTATGGTGTCATCTCAAAAGTGAACACGTTATTACACTATGGTACCGTTATGATGATACGATTTTTTGATGAGATTTCCCTTATAGTATTGTAAATTATTTGTTAAATATACAGCAATATTTTTTATCCTTTATAATTACTGACATACCATGACATAATAAAACTTGTATTTTGTAATAAAAAGAGTTAATCATTTAATTTTTATTGGTTACGTCAGTTACGAAATTATGCTAAATATAAGAAATAAATTTGAGCCTTATTATTTATAATTGTTCATACCTACGCGTAATTTTAAAAAAAATGTACACCAATGTATTATAAATACTATTCACTTTAATTCAGATTTGATATAAATAAATTCAAGATACAGAGTAAAAATACAAAAATTGAATCATGTTGAAAAAAATTAGAGCGTTGTTTTAATTCAAAATGTATATTGGTTAAATACTATATATTATATGTATATTGGAAAAATCGTAAAAACCATATTGATTTTATTTCTTTTATAATTTTTTTTATTTAAATTTGTTCAAAAAATATCATACTAATATACATATACATACGTATTTTCAATCTAAAAATTATTGATTTTGTATTTTTTTAATTTCAAATTTAAGTGTAATTTCAAATTTTGCTCATGTTATTAACGTCATTGATTATTAATTGTTATGAAATTAATCAACGTCCTTATTTTTATCTATTTTTAATTAAATTTGATTCATTTATTCTTGAATAAGTCATAATTCTTATTTGTAATGTAGGATAATCTTAAATTTAACTAAACATTGTCCTAAATATTGACTATAAATAAATCGATTAAATGGTACGTAAAACTCTAACGCTACGTCTAATTTTTATCTTTATAACCCAATATATTATTTAAGTTTGGTTTATCGTAAGGGAGTAAACGCCACTAAATTTGTATAGTGCTACATAATTAGAAAAGGACATCCATAGTAGCAAACAAAAATGAATCAAATGACGTAAATCGGTACATGACGTATACGGATACACATTAGCTTAAAGTCCAATTTAGATGTAGAAAAATGTTTGCCATGCAAAAAAAGAAGACATTAGTTTATTACAATTTACGTTTGAATGACAATAAGTGCAATATAAACATGCAAAATTTTGCATGCGTTTTTGTCTTTGTTTTTTGAGCAAATGTTACTATATAATGAAAATGTTACCATAAAAATTATTCAACCCGAGTATATTTAATGGAAACATATTGAAAAAATATACATCCAACCAATCAGCGAATATAGACGTGAAATTTTTATAGTTGGGTTTAAAATAATAACAGAAATGGCTTGTAAGTACATACATATTTATTTATATTTTCTAATTGAAATATCAATTAATAATCCTACTTTAGTAAACAACAAAATTATTATATTAAAGAACGAACGAGCTCACAATTATTCAGTTCCACCGATTGTTTATGGTAATAAAAAAGTTAAATGTAATTGAGGTTATGTTTTTTATTTTAATTGTAAATATAAGCCACCAAAAAATTATAGCATCGCCGTTTTTGTTTACATACTCTTTCACAGTTTAACTAATGTTTTTTTTGTATTGTGTGCAGCTCTCTTTGCATGCAAAAATTTTGCATGGCAAACATTTTTCATCATCTAAATCGGACTTTATTTTCAAATTACAAACTGATTATTAGAATTAATTATTTTTGATTAACTCATTAGCATGAATTAATCAATCATTCTAATAATAATAATGACGTAAAAACTTTTATTTTAAAAATTATTCTTAAACGGGCATCATTTTACACAACTTTCATCAGAAGAAACATTAGAACAGGAGGTGGAAATGCTCGTCAAAGATATACAGCAAGCAGCGTGGAAAAGTATTAAAACAACAAACAGAAAAATAGCTGGCAAATGCTACCTAATGGAAGTTAAATCACTAGTTATAGAGAAGAGAAGTACCCGAAAGGAATGGTAACGTACACGAGACCCAGCCGTCAAAAATAGATTAAATAATTTAACACAACGAATACGCAGGGAAATACAGGAATTTAAAAATAAATCAATAAATGCATACCTACAATCTCTCACCTACGATAAAGATAGTGATTAATGATTATTCATTGTGGAAAGCAACCAAATATTTGAAAAAGCCAGTTATGCACATACCACATCCAATAAGAACAAATAATGGTCGCCAGGCTAAAATCAAAGAAGAAAATGCTTAAACCAAATCATCAAAAATATTTCTTCCTTACCACGTTTCTTGAGAGGCCGACTTAACTCTCTATGTTCAAACAATTATGAAATTTTAGTATACATTAAAGAGATAACAGGATTGTATGAAATTATTGAATCAAAAAATAACATCATACAGTATTTCGTTAGTGGAGCCAATAAGTAAGCAGTAATCAAGTTTTATAAAATATTATTACCAAATAGTTATGTATTTGCTGTTTTGGGTAAATCGTTCTAAAAGAAATGTAATACACACATTCAAACGTCGATCAAAGTTAGTTCAGCATATTAAAATGCATCGCACAGTTATTGAACTTCGTATTATTATTCAGCAAACTTATTTAGAAAATAGTTGGGTTGCGCCCCACTACCATACCTCTGGTATAATACATATAGATATTACAATATATAAATAATAAATAGTACAATTGTATAGGTCAAAATCTGCCCACATTTTTTATTTTTCTAACATTTGTATAAACTCCATAATTATGAATAATACAAATTATTGGAATCTTGATTTATTTCGTGAAAATATGCAGGAAAAAACATAAATTTCGTATATTTCCACGCAATACACTACATTTTTGTACTTAAGACTTGCACGTATATATATATATATATATATATATATATATATATATATATATATATATATATATATATATATATATATATATATATATATTTCTTAATCTTATTAAACATTTTTTATGATCACAAAATTTCGACAATAGAAGGTTGATCGATTGTTTTTATTAATAATTGTCTTTTTTACCAATATGTAAAATGTAAAACTGGTTTATTTTATAAAATTATATATATATATATATATATATATATATATATATATATATATATATATATATTATTTTAATATTTTAATCAATCAATCTAAATATGGAATTTACCTGTTTTAATACTAATCGAATTCGGTGGTTGTATTACATTATTTAAAATACTATTATTATTATTTAGATTAACATTCGATTTTAGCGGTGGTGTTGGTGAATCGATTGATCTTGATTCAACTGATCCCGGACTACTAAAAATTGTTGACTGTGGTTCCGAATCATCGGGCGTATCGAAAAAATTTAAATTAAATTCCGAACCAGCATTAAAGCTTACAATTTCTTGTATATCCTCTCGTTTTACAAGATCATTTAAACTGGTTGTTGGTGAAGACAGTTGTTTTACTGCTGCTGTTGTTGTTGATGTTGTAATTTGAAATATATCCATTTTGCTTATGTAACATATAGGTATATATTGATATATTATATTGTATTAATAATGGCACTTATTTTTTATTTTATTTACTATACAATTAATATCACAACCAATTAATAATTATCTTAAGAATTGAAGTTAATTTAAAAAACATTTCACTGCCAAAAATCATATTCACTACCGATAAATAATTTAAAAACACAGAACTTTTTGATATCGTGATCACCATGAATTGTTAAACATCGTATTGAAGAATTGAAGATTGTTAAAGAAAATTTAAAATTTTAATTATTTTTTTACAAAACTTATTCCACCAACAAATAAATAAAATAAAAAGCCATTAAAAAGAGAGTACTTTAACCTAATGATAGTTGGTAAAAGTAAACGTAAAAAACTTAATTTTTTAAAAGGAAACTAACGAAAAATTATGTATATAAATATATATGTATATATATATATATATATATATATATATATATATATATATATATATATATATATATATATATATATATACATATCCATACATATATACATTATATATATATATATATATAATGTATATATATATATATATATATATATATATATATATATATATATATATATATATATATATATATATATATATATATATATCTATCTATATATATATATATATATATATATATATATATATATATATATATATATATATATATATATATATATATATATATATATATATATATATATTTGTATATTATTACTATACAATATATTTTTTCGACACTTTCGTGAAAGTTTTCGACACTAACTAATCTTTAGGATTCAAATGAGTAAAATACAATAAAAATAAATAAATAACCTTTTCTCATTTAATAATAAAATATAAGAATAAATAAAATGAAAGAACTATTAAAGGAGGATTAAAAAATAATAATTCTGTAGGTTTGTTGGTACATACCTACATATTCTAAAAAAAAAATTCTTTATACAAAAAAGTTAAAATTATAGTGGACAACAAACTGCTATAAAGCAAAGGTAATAACCACTTAAACATATTCTAATAATACGTGTATATCAAAACAACTTAGAATTTTTCTTAACCAATATTCTTATAAGAAAGTAAATATATATTTTTGGTCAACGAGTAAATAAAACTAAATAAACATCACCCTGTGCATTATATATATATATATATATATATATATATATATATATATATATATATATATATATATATATATATACATATATATATATATATATATATATATATATATATATATATATATATATATATACATATATATATATATATATATATATATATATATATATATATATATATATATATATATATATATGTATATATATACATATATATATATATATATATATATATATATATATATATATATATATATATATATATATATATATATATATATATATATATATATATATATTATGTATACAGGTAAATAAATGCCAATGCCACGGCCAAATACTGCAGGCTAGAATGAGATAATATCATTGGCATTTGAACATCACTGACTAAGACACAATTATTTTCTTTAGTTTTTTACTTTATAACTCTTATGTTGCAAGTTGTTGTTGTTTTCATTTTATTTTGTTTGAGGAAGGAGCGCGAGTACTGTGTGTAACGTAAACACTGTGTAATAAGTTCATTGACCGTGGTAAGTTTTTGTTATTTAAAAAAAAACTGTAGTGTTATTTTTCTGGTTGTTGGTGTTGCTATTATATTTCTTAAGATTACAATACAAACTATAAATGTATAATATTCTAGTAGAGATGGTTGATTAATGTGTATTGTGTCACACGTTATACACGTTTACATATTATAACGAGATACTCTCTCACAGTGAAATATTTATTGTACATATACTATTATATATATACCAGTATCTACATATACATATGTATTTAAATTGCGCTGTCTGTGGAAACAATCATTTCGAATATACTATTTTGGGCTATTGTAATCATTCTGCACTTAGGTATACATATTTTTATAAAATTGTTATACCTACATAATACGTATACATATTGCATTTCGAATAACTTTTTTAACGCTGATTAATTGCTGACATTTAAATTAACCCCGTGAAATTGAACTGACAAATAATAACAATTTTATATTGTTAATTTGTTCCACTTGTTCCGAAACTAGCAGATTTACACAAATATTGGCGACAACATAGTAGACACCTAGGTACTCTTTTCTTTATAACTGTTTGTGGTTAAAACAAAATGTGGAGAAAAATCTATATACATACATTTGTCTAATTTACAAGAAAAAGGTATTGGCTTTTGACATAAAACTATTTGATTTATTATATCGTTATCGGTAACCTCAAGATGAACCGATAAAAATTATTTTTTCTATATTGATAGTTTTCATAGTTTTAGGTTGTTAGCGTGAATTTTATCATAAAAACAAAATAAGTGCGAGTTAATTAGTGAAATAAATATATACACAAAACCTTACAACAGCAAAATATAGTTGATATATATTTATTTATTTATTTTATTTAGTACACTTACTAATTTTCAAAATTTATAACTACAAAAATAAAACCAAAATAATATAAATTTCTCTTTAAAATAATTCGCATAGCCCTATTCTGTATAATACCTGTGGTCTGTTAACCGTTTCATTATTAACATTAACATTATCGTGGAACATAATTCAAAATGAGGTTTACTAATTGAATTAAAAATTCTAATAGAAGTACTTATTTCTAATTCTTCTAAAGAAGTACAATTTCTTTGCTATCTTTTTACAAATATAATCCAGATGTGACTTAAAATTTAATTTACTATCAATAATTACCCCTAAATACTTAATTTCATTAATTTGTGCAGTAACATTATCATCAATTTTTATATTACAATTAATTATATTACTATTTAAAATCATACATTTAGTTTTTTCAATAATTAATTGCATTTTATTCATTTTAAACCAATTACTCAAATGTTGTAAATCTTCGTTAATTCTATTTACAGCTACTGAACATCCTCACTCTCTACGTACAATAATGCATCCTAAAACAGTCCCTTGCGGAACACCTAATGTTGTATAGTAATTTCGGTAGAAATTATTTCATTTGCATTTGTTTGCTGCGTTGTATTACTCAAATATGATTCAAACCACTTTAATTCGATATCAATAATACCATATTTGTTTAGCTTTAGTATCAAAATGTTCCTATCTATTGTTTCAAAGGCCCTGTGTAAATCCAGGAAACAGCAACTATCCTCTTATTGCTATGGTTTTAATTATAATTAAATCTAAAATATCCTTAATAATTACTGAATTCATTAAATTAAAATCTTATTGTTCGTTGACTTAATCACTCCTTTCAAATCCTCATACTTAATTTTCTTAAATTCAAATTTAGTAATTACATCCGGAATTAAATTCTCGTGTACTATATAGTTATACTGTATACTCAAATATACTTGACACAAAGTATTCGGTAAATTTATTGGAAATTACATTATCATCTTCATACAATACATTATTAAAAATAACATCTCCAATTTCTTTATTCCATTCCCTCATTACCAGCGTCTTTCTTATTTTCCACATGCTCCTTTGATCTGATGCAAAATCAATTTTTTCCGAAATGTATTTATTTTTCTGTTTATTTAATTCATTCTTGTAATAATTCCTTATCCTTTTGTATTTGCTCCACTCCCCTTCGCTAGCAGAAAAAACTGCCACCTTATGTTATCTAATTTTATTGTTTTTGGTAACTTTTAAATTATCAGAAAACCATTGATTATTATTATGATGTTTAATTTATCAAAAAATATTTCATTATTAAAAATATTTCGAACAGTCAAAGTAATAAAAGTTCATCATATCACTATGAATTATTCTATTTCTGAATTTATCCTTACGATAATCAAGATATTTTACTAATTTTTGACAACTTTCAGGAGCATTATTTTCATTAATTATTATTCTTATTGATTCATGATCACTTATTTTTATATCAAAATCAACCATAGCAATTATATTATACCAATCATTAACTATCACAAAGTCAATTAAAGTTTTTGACTGACAATCAATTCTAGTATTTTGATTAACTATTTGTTTAAAACCACTATCACAAATTATATTCTGTTTTTAATTTGTCAAACTTATTATCAAACCAATTCACAATATATTCACCAACAAGAATTACTTTTTCTCTAAATTTACATAATACATCCATTAGTTTCTTCAAATCATCAAAAAATGTAGCACTCATTGGGACGTTATATAGGGCTAATCGTTATTCAAATAACCATTAGCCCTATATAACACTGCCAAGTATAATTTAACCACAGACGTAATATATCCAGACAAATTATTGACGAATAAAGACGTGGTTGTATGTATACTGCAATCGTGGAACAAAATTAGCTATTTCGAAATATATTTGACATCTACTTACTAGTCGCTGGCACTGTCTATTATATTATATAATCTATAACATACATATATAGGCATTGCTATTACATACAAACCAACATTTCAATTTGTTTTATTTTTGTAAATTGGTTATCTGTGCTAGGATGTTCTACCATCACATTTTCGATATTCGATAGACGTTTGTGTCTCTTTTTTCACGAACAAAATTGTGCTCCATTGCGTTTTTCCAATTACGTTTTTTTATTGCGATCTCAGCTTGTTAGAATAAATTTGCAAACTATCTCTTTTTCCTCTTTTCACTTGCCACCGAAAATAAAAATATTGATGATATTTTATCGAATGAATTTATAGAAATAGAATCGAGTAGACTATGATCACAATAGAAATTGCGGAATTGATTACGAAATAGAATACAATTTTGTTCGTGAAAAAAGTGACACAAATGTCTATCTATTATCGAAAATGTGATGGTAGAGCATCCCAGCACTGGATATATTACGTTTGTGGTTTAACATTATCGGATTTAAGTTTTAAGATTAAATACCATAATTCATAATTTAATGTAACTTTTTCTATAATCTCATACTTCCAATTGTTCCTAATAAATATCATAACATCACCTGGTATACCTTGATGAAGAATCAGATCTTACAATTTTATAATTATCGATCATAATTGATATATTATCGTCATCTTCCTCCACTAAATGTGTCTCACTTAAACATACAAAGTCAATATTATCCATATTTATAATCATTTCAAGCTCATTAAAGTTATTAATTAATTCTCTAATATTGAAATAAATACATTGCACTTCATTTGACTCATCGCTATAATAATATATGTTTTCGTATTTCTAATTTCATTATTATTTGCATTAATTATATACTCGTATGTACGTATTTTTAATCTTCTGAAGTGCTAGAAATAATAATGCACTCAATGGCCAATAACAGGCAATCGTAGAGATGTCTCAATGATTGTGAATATGCAATCATTTTGGTATGTACTTGGTAGATTATAATCGATAATCACCATGTTAGCGCGACCCTCAGCTGGTGAGTTATCGATTTTACGAACGGCACTATACAAAAATGGAATGTGCAAGATATTCATTCAGAATGATTTTTGATGTCATTTAGAGGGAGATTAAGTAAGCCCGTTTAGTTCAACCGGAGCGTATTATGAATAAGCAAGCTTATTCAGAGAGAGGAACAAATTAATGGTGATAAACCACATAGTGAACTTATGTTTGTCTTTCAATATAAAATAGTGTTACTGGGTGAACTCTGTTTTCTGGCTTAGTTTCAAACAATTCTTCTGCTAAGTAATCGAGTATTTGCCATGATCCGGATTTTCACTTAATGTAAGCAAATTTTTTAAATTGCGTTCCTTAAAATTAAAATAATCTATCGACAAAGAAAAATTATCGGTATTATGTTGCATGAAACAAATTGGGAATTTAAAATCAAGCTGAATAGAGAATTTCATAAATATTCTATATATAATTGGCTATATTACAAACACCATTTTGTTGATGTTTGTGGTATAGGAAATGCTTAATTGTTTCGGTTGATGATTGTGGTATAGGAAATGCTTAATAAAATCAAAAAATTCCGAAGTGATATTTATAATTTTTGTATTTAAATGTTCAAATGTAATTAAAATGTTCGTAATCAGGTCCAATTTATAACCCCAGATATAAAAAAAAATAATTTTAGTTTTATACTATTAAATCGTTGAGTATTGGTTGTATATTTACACCGACCATATGCAATAATATTGTTTTGAAATGTATTTCTTTGCCGAATGGTATCGAATAACCACACAGGAATTTTTAATCGAGATCAATGCAGTTGAAATAGTGAATCTAATTTCTTCTTTAGAATTTAATGAAATATTAGTTAAGCACATCTCTGTTTCGAAGTGCCATTTTATTGAAGTAGCTGTTATATTGGAGATCTGGCTAATGACTTGCATATTTGCTTGTGATAATGAGACTATTCAAGTTCAAAAATGAAATTGGTGTCGATTTCAATATTAGGATCTCATACTACACTCGCTTTAGGAAGAACAAAATATTCTTTGCTGCGGTAACAATTTTATATTGTTAATTTGTTCCACTTGTTCCATTTCCATTAGTATTTTGATTAAATTCATCAGTATAACTGGTATTTGTTACAATCTTATTTGATAAGCTAATTTTAGGGGTCGGTTTCCTCCAAATTAAGCAAATTGTAACATAATCGATGATTCATCAATTTAACAGAAAAATCCGTCCTCTCAGCAGGTATTGGCCCGCCAGCTGAATTAGTTTAGGAGTGAGTTATGAGGAGGTCATTTTGGAACTTCCTCTTTGAACGACCTCTCGGATCTTAGTAAGATCGAGATCCGGGACTTTAAACGCTTCTTGGTAAGCTCAGGATGGTTTAGCGAGTGAAGAGGAGGAAACTCGAATGTGGTACAGCTACGGACCATTTTTGTGTCTATGCTAGTCCTTTACGACGGCCACTTTTACCTAACCTATGAGGAGGTCAACGGATTGTGTACAGTTGCTTAAAATATGTATCAATAAACAACCTCATGTTACCAGAATATGCATTTTATGTTGAGACTCTCCCCTTTTCTCAGTTAAACATAAATTTAGCTCATGTAAAGTTACCTTATTTATTTAAGCAAAATTGAAAGAAACATAGTTTAATCTATTTACAAATAATAAATTTCTGTTAGACTCCAGATGAATAAGTCCAAAACGACGTGCTTTGTATTCTATAAGCCCACTGCTAAAATCTAAACACCTATCAAGTACCGTGACGCTGAAGCTTTGCAAAGCGTTGATCAGGCCCGTTGTTATGTTTGAAAGTGGAAGTTAAGCGCTAACGGATGGGTACGAGAGATGGCTCCTTACAATAAAGAGAGGAATCATCCGTGTAATTTATGGCGCAAACCGCGAAGTTCTGATGAAGTTCCCCGATATTGTACATGAAGTGAGATCTCAGCGAGTAGGTTGTGTCGGCTACATTCTGCGTACTGATCTGGAACGAATAGTGCAGTGATCTCTGAAAGGAGAGCCAACATATGGTAGGCGCAGAGGTCGTTGCATAGGCGACGATGAATCCACGGTGTATAGAATGACTTGGCTTCTTCAGATTGTCTAAGATAGTATGAAGACCAAGCTCAGGATCAAAATCGTTGGAGCCAAACTGTTGACACAGCAAGGGGCCAGTAATAGTCTTTAAACAATGTTTATTATTACATATCAAAATGATGGTATACTTACAGTTAGTGAAACATTTCTACGATTGCCTGTCAATAGTACATTTTAGTGTAAAAGGAATGTATTTAATTGATTTAAACTTGATTTAATAAACTCAGAAATTTTGTTTATTGTACAATTGTTTTACAATATGGTGGAAATATTAATTTGTGGAGCACTAACCAAATTATTTGTTTGTAGGATTTTATATCAAAATTTATTTTTATATTAGATGTTGTAAAGTTGCATGGTTAGGTTTCATAAACTCATTGTTTTTGTCAATTTTATTTGTCATAAACTTCAAACTAGTACAGCAGATTTGGTTACATACTGAGTTTATTTTATAAAAATTATTTTATTTTACTACTTATGTTGATTTGTTTTCATAAAAAATTGCTCTTGGTTTTTTTTTTTTTTTTTTTAAACGGTTGGAACCTATAGAGGTTCCGCACTCAATGTTACAGTGAGCCCATGGTGCAAACCTTGAAGATCTATCCTAACTCGCATAAGCGCACTGCAGCCTTAGCAAATTTGTAAAAGTTTGAACCAAGACATGGATAATAACTGATCTACGTTCAAAGATCCGTACGAGAACACTAGGGATCTAGCTTCGGCAAAGGCCGGACAGCTGCAAAGGTAGGGAGGCAGTCGTCCACTTCCTCCAGACAATCGTTCTCTCGAAGGGAAAACGACGGAGAATGAATTGGTGAAGTTAAATTCGGGCAAAAGCCTGTCATTCACCATTTCAACCTCCGGAATATGTAGCTTAAACTTATTAAGAATCTCTCTATGCTCTGTACAAGTCCCGATCTGTCTATGCCCTGTACTCTTGGTTATTTTTCTATACAAAATTCGTAACTTCTAACTGTAAAACGTAGTAGAGAACTAAGCAATACCAAAACTAAAGTGGAATATGAAATGCGTTCAGTCGTATTTTGAATAAATTCTGTAATCTGTATTGCACGATTTGGTAATTAAACTCAAATTTAAATTTTTGTTATACTTAAAATCTCGTTATAAACCAAATTCAACCAAATGATTAGTCACAGCATCAATTCAATCATTAATTATATTATATATATCGCATCAAACTATCGTTAATCGTTTTTGGACATGGCTTACTTTAAACTCTATCGCCTCTAAATTTTTTATTTCCACGTTATTATTTCCATAAGCTATGACTTTAACGAGTTTATTGTTTCCCAGAAGGACTTTATATGTATCTCTTTTGTTTTTCACTAGAGTAACGCTAGCACACATATAATTTTTCTGCAATAATTCAAATAAGTGAAACAAAGACCATTTCGGAGCAAAATTTTTTTATGTGCAAATTGATATCACAAATTCAAAGTGTGACACAAATCCATACAGAGAAAATATTTAATTGTTTTTTAAATATTTTATTTGATTTCTCCAAGCACACACATAGAAAATACACGAAAAAGAGTCTAGCGCAATTTCAAAGCCATTTTTCGTGTGTTTTACTATGCGAGTGCTTGGAAGGTTAACTGAAAATTGGTATCGAGATTTTTGTAGTTTTTATAGAAAAATAAAATATTGATACCAAATTTTAGTCGACTTAGCACGGATTTAAGGCCATTTTTCAAAGGTTTTACTATGTGAGTGATTGGAAAGGTCGATTAAAATTTGGTATCGAGAAATTTTAATATATATATTTTGCTTATTATTATTGTCTTTTTATTTCACACTCCCTTGTCATTAATTAAAATAACACAAAACACATTTTTTGGTTCAAGTTGCTTATTTATTTTATTTAGCCAGATTAAGGTGCTATTCCACTTGACTGAATTGACTGATAGTAAAATGCATAAAATTAGTATATGATGAGAAAAATTGTGCGAGAAATATTCTAATAATTTTATGGTTGTCAAAGTTTATCCTTAATATTTTGCTATAAAAAAGTAAAAATACAAAAACGCAACGTTTTTTTGATAGAGAATATTTTTTTAATTTTTACAGAAAGTTTACTAAAACGTATAATTCTGATACGAGTATTAATAATATTTAATTTTGAAATGTAAAACTAACCGAATTAATAGTAAAATTAATTTGTTTTTAAAAATTATTGGTTATGTTTTTGTGTGCTATCAAAATTTATCCTATCCCTTCTATAAAAAAAAACCTTTTCTTTATCTATTACATAGATTTTCGGATTTTTTCTAGTGAAATAGCACCTTTAAGACAACGTTCTATTATAAAAAATGTACTGATAGTAAAATCAGAATAAGGCAAAAATGATGTGTGAGAGAAAGCAAACACATTTCTAGTAAAAAATACTGGAAAAATAATTGTGCAAGTGTTAGTAATACTGTCATATGTTCCTGAAAAAATAGGTAGTCAAGTATTTTCTATGGCAGTATTCCAGATGTATTGGAATACTGCCATAAATCAGTATTTTTTATACAGAAATTGTGTATGGATAAGAAATTTCTCTCGCATACTGAGGTAATTTGAGTAGTTTTAGATTTTTTTGGTAAAGTAACATTTGATTCTCGATTTAGAAAATTTATTTGCGAACATTTTTTCGTAAAATCTGATTCGATTATTTTATATTCCTTATATGAAATTCGACATCGAATTATCGAATTATCGGTATGCCATAACATGTTATAGTTTTTCATATGAAGGATATTCTTTTTTTTTTCAATCCCCATTCAAATAAAATGACAAATTACTAAATAATAGTTAAATTCCTTGCATATATTTAGGGAGAAGAATTTAGAAAATTTTCCATTTTCCGCGTATACTTATTCTCATTATAAAGGATCTTCCATGGAAACAATTTTAATTGGAATACTAGTTAATGACAAATTTTATTAGTGCAACCATGGCTGGTAGAGCCCCTGATGAAGGCATATTTAATATGTAGTACGAATTTATTAAACAAGCTAGACAAAGGTGATACGGTGTTGGTTGATACTCGCAAATGAGCTATAGTAAGCAGGAATAGAAATGACAGGTATTTATATATCAAAATTTGTTCAAATACAAAGCACATAAACTATCAAACATATTTAAATTTTCTTCATGGTTATTTGCTTTATTTATTACTAAACTGTGGATATAGTAAATAAATAACAAATTAATGTTAAAATTTAAAGTAGAATTATTTATATAATTTAATTTACCAGTGTGAAGTTTGCGATATTAAAATGAATCAAAATTTTAGAGCGTTTACTGTATTTTATTTTTTGCCGCTAGATGCGCTTTTCAACTTTTCCTTTCTTCAATAGAATTGTGTTTTACTATAAGCAAAGAAGATATACTAAGTAATAATAATTTAGTATATCTTCTTTGCTATAAGTATAAACAAAGAATATTTAATTTAATCAGAAGCGAAACAAGCAAATAGACACTACCAACTTTTGATGGAAAATCTATTTTTGGTCAAAAATCATCTAGTGTAAATAGTTGTAATTACTACAAACCTTAGACAATTACCAAATATAGAAAAGCGGTGTCGAGTAATCGCACAAAATTTCTTGTTGTCGAACTTAAATTAAATTAAATATTCTTTGGTATAAATTAATAAAACAGTTATCAATGTTAAACATAAGTATATAATTAAATACCTTTAAATAATATGTAAATTAGTTTAGCAAAGTATATTTTTATTGTAACCATAAATGCCAAAAAATATAATTTAAACTAAATTCATATTAAAGTCATATAACTGGCACAAAATAAACATTTATATATGTAAATATTAGAATAATAAGTACATAATTAGTAATTATTAAAATTAGTGTATTTATTACATATAATCACATATAGAATATTTTATTTTAGCGCGTTAACTAACATCTTATATTTAATTATAAAAATATAGAATTAAACACCAATTGACATATAAATTCCAACGAAGGAAGTTCTATTGACCTGTATTTTACGGACAACAAAAGCACTAACAGAAACTGAAAATATTATGAATGCGTTCTGGGTCTAATAGAGTGCAGTTGCTCATTTACCTGCAATTAATCTAATAATAACCACCACATAAAGTGAAGCTAGACAATTTAAAATTAGATTTGTCCTAATAAAAATGAGTTTGCTTATTAATTAAGTAGTTATCGGAGAAAAATAAGATAAGATGATAAGATTTGCATTGAGGCACACGCAATAACTTAGCCAAATTTCTCAAGTTTCCGATTTTCAGATTTTCGTTTGTAATAGAATGTACATACAAACAATAATAAATTGTATTGATACTGTGACTAGTTTATAATATTATTATTTAATATTTGTTGTTTTTATTATTATTATCAGTTTTTATTTTTAGGCACAATTTATTTCAAATATTTCAATATTTGGACAACACTACTAAAAATTGGTATATATTATCCTTTTTTCACGCCAACTATTAACGATTGGAGTAAAAGTAAAGGTATTGCTCCAATCGTCAATTGACGATTGTTAAAGGGAGATAAGTACCCCCCGTGGGAAAATTAAAATATTCATTCATTATAAAAGACTTTAGTCTGGTAAGAAGGAAATACTAATTAATTATTATACATAATCATGTAATTAAATTTTGTTTCAATGAAAAATTAATTGTATACTCAAATATTACAAAACAATAAATATTTCTTCAACAGAAGCAGTTTTTAGAGCGGTTGAAAAATTTTCTAAATATTTTAGGCATAACCCTTTTTGTTCATAAAACGGACGGCGTCAGTGCGTTAAATCGAAATCACCAACTCGTTAAAATCTCATATGTATTTCTTCGAGTAGGTATACTAGAAAATATTATAATTAAATTAGTTAAATTCATTCATTTTATATAATATGTATTATAAAGATTAATTATTGTATATTGTTCACATATTGTATATTATATACTATAGGTATAGACTACAGAGAGAACCAATTAGCATATTTGAATTATAACGTTTTTCTTTATTCGCGCGCAGTTAACTTGAAAGAAAGTCAATGAACTGTGTGCATACTAAGAAAGATATGTATATATAAATAAATAAAATTGGTCTGTTTTTTTCTAATCTGCCACATTTTTTTTGTTCTATTATTACAACAATAAAATAAATAACAATATTTCATTTACGAATTTACTATAATGACGGAAAAAGTATCCTCATATCATAATTGTAAACACAACTCTTTGTTCTATTGGCTATGTAAAAACTTAAAAATATTTCTGTTGTCGTTTAGAAAATAGAAATGTAATTTTCATATGATTATTAATTATTATTAAAACATACGTATAGGTACGAATATATTAATCTAATAATCAATAAAATAGAATATTAATGTATAGTGAACCAATAAACTGCGTAACAATACTTAACAGAAAAATATTCATATGCAATCTATTAAATTTTTTAAGCTTAGATAAAAAGCGTTTTCATAAATTGCATTAGAAAGAAAAGTAAAGTATGTATACTATAAATTAATAAATTGTCAGGTGAATAAACTGGCAAAACGTAAACGATATAAAATAAAAATAACTTTTATTGTGTATGAATTTATGTATGCATTAACAAATGCATGTACGGTTGTAGCGATAGAGATCTTCTGATAGATGCTTGTACTAGGGGAGGGGTAACTCCTAGTTGGTGTTTCGGGCAAACTTAGATCTATGTATATCTTTAATGTCAAATTCTTTTGTGTTTTAAAAAAATAGAAAATTTGACACGAAAGAAATTGATGTGAAATTGCTATTTTTTTTATCACTTTGTTAGTAAAGAGAGAAAGAGAGGTAAATACTAAATAGAACGAGGGCGAAATATATTATTATGAAGCCTTCCGTCGATTGGTTATGTTTTTTATGAAACATTATATGAACACGTGTTGGTGTTAGCTAAAATTTCAGAAAAACTTGGTATTTCTAAAAAAAATTCAAATTTTTCATAAATATCAATTTTTTGATACGATTTAATTCAACATTAATTTTATAAACACATATTTTAAGAAAAATAAGAGAAACACGAATGATTACAAATCACGTTTTGCTTTGTTTATGTTTATATTTGCGATTTGACGCGTAATTTTGTGTTGGTGTTAGTTAAAATGGAAGAAAAAAACCGACATTTCCATTTTGAAAAGTACATCAAATAATTTTGTAATATTTTAACACGAAAGAAAATGAAAAGTGATGTACATCAAAAAAATAGCAGAATTTTTTGTTATATTTTTGATGTACATCTAAATTGGTGGCTGGAATATATATATATATATATATATATATATATATATATATATATATATATATATATATATATATATATATATATATATATATATATATTTATATATATATATTTATATATATATATATATATATATATATATATATATATATATATATATATATATATATATATATAAGTTAAGACGACAAAAGCGCACAACCAGCTAAACGTGACATTAAGTGCATATCAAAAGCGCACAATCAGCTAAACGTGACATCAAGTGCATATCAACATATTTTGCAGCTTGGGATAAATTCGCAATTCAGCAAAATATACTTCGCGTGTACATACAGCGCGTGTGTACTCATTTTACACTTATTCTTTTCCCACATTATTATAAATAGAAAATATTGTAACAAAATTCTTCAGTTTAAGTTTAGATCTAATAAAGTGGACTTTAGTCCAAAGAAAATAATTTTTTATATTAAACTCATTAAATAAATTTAACTGGCGCCGAAACAGGTACAGTCGATAAAATTGGTATAAATTTTGTGTAAAGTGAAAAGTGAAAAAGTTAATTTTAAAATTTCGAATAATAAACTAGTATCTTACCCGTGAGAACAAGATACTACGTGACTTTTCAAAATTAGCATTTTACCCGTGAGAACAAAGTGCTAATAGCATTATACCCGCAAGAACATAGTGCTATTAAAACACACAAAAACCATACCATACAAGTGAAAGTGATTGATTTCGTGCCGCGAGTAAGCCATCTGCAATCATCAACGCTTATAGCTAAAAGGGAACATCACGAGTCATCCGACGCTACAAAAATCGACTGATTTCAAGAGTGTACTAGTCCCGGAGTGCACACTCAACAAATACATAGGATTAAAACTCCTCTAAGAATGAAACTGACGTTATTGTAAGTGAAAATCTTAATAACAATCATAAAAATCAAAATAGAAAGTTCTATTGAAGTTTTGTAATATAAACGATAAATTAAAAACCAAAATTTAATAATATATTTAATTATACAAATATAATAATTTAACAAACCACTTGTGTTAATATAACTATATAATCAATCCTAACAACGATGGCAAAGTTAGAACAAATAAGCAATTCACTCGTGCAAGTAACTGGAGCAGTTAATGCCCAGATAGAATTAATGAAAAAGTTAGAAAAGAGGATAAATGATTTGGAAAATCATAGGATAAGTGATTTGGAAAATCATAAACAACAACAGGCCAATGACAATCTTCAGGGCCCGAAAACGGAAAACGATCTTTGCGAGATAAGTAAATTACCTGATTGCGTGAAGGAACTCCAGATATTCGACGGAAACCCAACACACTATGTATCATGGGTCTATAGCGTCGAGAGTATCTTGAAAGATTACGAAATTGTAAAGGAGAAACCAATATATCGAGTAATCCTGCAAAGTATCAGACAAAAAATCCGTTCGATTTTGTGTATTATTTTAAATGTTCCACTTATTATATTGCCGTTTCCTTGTTTAACCGAAACAAATGGGGTGTTGTACTCATAAATACTTATGGAAGTTGTTATTGTCCAAAGACATGAGCTAAAAATAGAAAAAATGTTTTTCATTTAGCTGTGTTTTTAATGTTTGTCTTATGTATTCTTTTTCCGGATGTTGTTGTTACTGTGACTTTATTGTCTTTAGCCACAGTTTCTTGCCGGAACCTAGGTTTATCTTTCCCTTTGATTTGATTTATTGCAGTGTAAATTCTTTCTCCGACTTCGTAAGATTTTGGTTCATTCCTCTTAAGATTCTCTCGTTGATTCTTACTTTTCTGGGTATTTCTAATACGCTCTATAAGGTCCTCATTGACTTTATCTCTGAAGTTTAGCAAATTCTGGTAGTTAATGCGATTTGTTCGTGCAAAAAATATATCGCATGGCTTTCTCCCAGTGACCGAATGGATTGTGTTGTTGTATCTATCGGTCGCAATGTTGATTACTTCTTTTGTAGTGAGGTCTTTGTATTCACTTTGTAGGCATCTCGTTATTTCGATTATGGTTGAATGGACCCTCTCTATAGCTCCATTTACTTCACTTTTGTGGGACGGTGTTAGATAGATTTGTATTCCAAGTGTTTTTAAATAGTCTGTTACAATTGGACTGATGAAGCTGGATTCGTTGTCCATAACTATCATTCGTGGTGCAGAAAAGTAATGTAGTATTTTTATTATTTTGTCCCGTATGTGTAATACGGATCGATCCTTGATTCTAAAGAACTTTGTGAATTTAGAGAACTTCTCTACACAAGTGATAAACTTTTCCTTGTTTATCTCCATTAAATCTATATGGAGAATTTCTGATGGGAAAGTTGGAATAGGTGTTTCTTGGAGCTTCGGTTTATTTGGATGCCGATCGTATTTGTTGGCATTGCATATTTCACAGGTTTCAGTGTATTTTTTTATTAACCTGGCCATTTGTGGAAAATAATAGTTCTCAAGGATTTGTTCTTTGTTTTCTCTCCAATTCCTATGTGCTCTTCGATGTTCCTTCTCGATAATTCTAAACTTATTGTCTTCATTCTTGATGTCATCAACTACTCTTTGTGTTATCCTTATTTTATAATTGTACAGATGTGTCTGATAAATCTCCTGAAGGTTCTGAATATAACTTTCGGGAATTTTTATTCCATTGATTAATGTTGGATGTAGTCTCTCTTTCAAATGATGTAATAGTTTTTCCTTATTTATCTCTGTTAATGGAATATAGTGGCGAAAATCGTTGTTGTGTGGTTCCTCAAAACAATAAGCTCCTTTTCCTTCGGTAAATATCAATTGATTTTTGAACACATTTAGAGGTGCTTCGCAGTGTCGGATCAGTTGTGTGCTATCTTCTTCTGCACTGTGTACCGTTCCACTACTAGAAGATGAGAGATTATTAACTTCTAGTTTCAGCCTTGATAAGGCATCAGCCACCCTATTAGTGATCCCAGGTCTATATATTAGATCATAATTATACTCTTCCATTCTGGCCTTCCATCTCTTTAGCTTGCTGTTATGGTTTCTATTACTAAGAGCAAACGTTAGGGGTTGGTGATCCATAACGATTTTTATTTTTTTTGCTCCATAAAGGTAATTTCGGAGGTTGTCTAAAGCCCACACAATTGCTAGCATCTCTTTCTCATTAGTGGCATAGTTCTCTTCGGTTTTGTTTAACGAACGTGAAATGTACGTTATAGGCCGATCTTTGCCTATCTCCCCCTGTGAGAGCACTGCGCCAATGCTATGATTTGATGCATCCGTAGTCAATATGTAAGGTTTTTCAAAATCAGGAAATACTAGTAGCTCCGCAGATGATAGTAGATCCTTTAATTGTTGGTAAGCTTTTAGTTCTGGTTCGTTCAATTTTATTGGAATTTTACGTGATTTGTTCGCTTTGACCTGTGCATTTTCTCCCCGTGTCAAATTTGTCAGTGGCTTTGCGATTTTTGCAAAATCTTTAATAAATCTCCTGTAGTAGGAAGTTAGACCAAGAAATCCTTTAAGCTCTTTGAGGTTTTCTGGTGGTTTCATTTTTTGGATGGCAGCTACTTTTCTCGGATCTGCTTTTATTCCAGCATTTGTTATTTTATATCCAAGAAACTCGGTTTCCTCCTTCAAGAATTCAGTTTTGTCAAGATTTACGCGTAGATTTGCTTTGACTAATTTGTCGAATATTTTCCCGACATTATATAGATGTTCTTTTTTCGTGGTGCCACCAAAAACGATGATATCGTCGATATACACATAGCATATTTTCCCTATGTATGGTTTTAGGACGTCATCAATCATTCTTTGGAAAATTGCAGGTGCGTTCTTCAAGCCGAACGGTAGTCTGGTGAACTCAAATTTCCCATTCATGGTAGAGAATGCCGTTTTCGGGATATCGCTTTCCTTCATACTGATGTTGTGGAAGCCCGAAGTCAGATCTATAGTTGTGAAGTATCTTGAATTACCAAGGCTTGCAATTGTATTTGTAATGTCCGGGATCGGATTCGTATCAGAGACTGTTATTGCATTTAATTTTTTGAAATCTATCACCATACGGTATTTCTTTATACCTGAAGCATCTATTTTTTTCTCAACAACCCAAATTGGAGAATTGTAGGGACTTTTAGATGGTCTTATTATACCATCGTTCAGAAGTTTTTCTACCTGTGTCTCTACTTCCTTCCTCATATTGATGGGGTAAGGGTAAGTTTTTGTATATATGGGTTCTTCTGTTGTTGTTTTGATCTCCGCTCTTACGCTGGTTTCGATGGCTTGTGTATCATCAAGTGGGCCGAATAACGGTATAAAGTCGTTGATGAGCGTTCGCAGGTTAGCTTTACTTGCTTCGTCCAAATGTTGGTCTCGTATTTCGATGTTGTTTACTTGTTTCGATATTTTATTTTTTAAGGGGATGTTTATTCCTGGTGATATTGTGATCATATTCCTCTTCCGATCGATTACAGCCTCTACCTTTTTTAATGTATCGTCGCCAATTATACCATCAAATGTGGTTAAACCAGGTAAAACGAAAAAATCGGTCATGATGTTATTACCGAATTTCTTAAAAACTGGCGCGATAATTTTTTGCCGAATTAGTATATCGCCTCCGGCTGATTTTATAAGGAATGGTTTTTTTCTAATGAAATTTTTATTGGCACCCGTGTCGATGAGGAATTTTAAGGTTTTGTTATTTTGGCAAACATACTCTAAGTATGGTATGCTTGAGAGGCTTCTCTCGTAAAATTTATTTCGAACTCTTCTTCGGCTTCTGATTCTTCTTCATATTCGCCATTTTCTTCGACGTATTCTTCGTATGATTTTTCCTCCTCCTTTTCCTGTGGTTCGATGTGGAATACTCTTTGTTGTTTTGGCGAGTTGACATTTACATCCGAATTGCGGTCCCGTTTAAAGTTGGGCCGGTTCATGTAATTCACTCTTTTTGTTTGCACAGACTCGTCAACCTCCATAGGGATTGGTGGTTTTGATTGCACGGGCCTCATTGGTGGTCGATGTTCCTGCTGCCGTTGTGTGTTATATCCCATATTATAACCCATATTTCTTTGTTGAAGAGACAATCTTGGGAGCGGTTTTGGTGCAGTATGCTGGATTCTTGTTGTGTTAATCTGATTAATCGGAACGGTAATTGAGTTGCCGAAACTCCGGTTGTGAATAGACATATTCCTGAAATTAAAATTTTGAATTGCATGATGAATATGCTTCGGGAAGGGTTGATGGTCGTTGGATTGTTAGCATTTTCGAAATATCACCATTCAGTCCTCTTACGAATACGTCTAGAGCCCGATTACGATAAGTTTCGCTGAGAACAGCCATGGTGTCCTGACTGTAGTTTTCGGTCTTCAATTTATTAATAATTAATGATAACTGGTGGTTAACATTGGCATAAAATTCATCCATACTTTTGTTGCCTTGAGTGAGATTATTAAGTTGGTGTTCCAACGTTCGCTGATCTCTCTTGTCGGCGTAGTGTAGAGATAAGCAAGATTTTATAGACCCATGATACATAGTGTGTTGGGTTTCCGTCGAATATCTGGAGTTCCTTCACGCAATCAGGTAATTTACTTATCTCGCGAAGATCGTTTTCCGTTTTCGGGCCCTGAAGATTGTCATTGGCCTGTTGTTGTTTATGATTTTCCAAATCACTTATCCTATGATTTTCCAAATCATTTATCCTCTTTTCTAACTTTTTCATTAATTCTATCTGGGCATTAACTGCTCCAGTTACTTGCACGAGTGAATTGCTTATTTGTTCTAACGTTGCCATCGTTGTTAGGATTGATTATATAGTTATATTAACACAAGTGGTTTGTTAAATTATTATATTTGTATAATTAAATATATTATTAAATTTTGGTTTTTAATTTATCGTTTATATTACAAAACTTGAATAGAACTTTCTATTTTGATTATTTTTATGATTGTTATTAAGATTTTCACTTACAATAACGTCAGTTTCATTCTTAGAGGAGTTTTAATCCTATGTATTTGTTGAGTGTGCACTCCGGGACTAGTACACTCTTGAAATCAGTCGATTTTTGTAGCGTCGGATGACTCGTGATGTTCCCTTTTAGCTATAAGCGTTGATGATTGCAGATGGCTTACTCGCGGCACGAAATCAATCACTTTCACTTGTATGGTATGGTTTTTGTGTGTTTAAATAGCACTATGTTCTTGCGGGTATAATGCTATTAGCACTTTGTTCTCACGGGTAAAATGCTAATTTTGAAAAGTCACGTAGTATCTTGTTCTCACGGGTAAGATACTAGTTTATTATTCGAAATTTTAAAATTCACTTTTTCACTTTTCACTTTACACAAAATTTATACCAATTTTATCGACTGTCCCTGTTTCGGCGCCAGTTATTAGAACAATTCAGATAATTCAAATAAACATTTAAAAGGAAGTTATCTGATTCAATATCAAAACGAAACAGTGGAAGTCCTGGAAATTCTCAAACAAGGTAATAAAAACATACCAAATATTACCACCAATACTTCAAACCAACATCACCGAGCAAGGAATTAAATTAAATCTGGAATACCTGCATAATCTACACACTCAAAACATTGGACACCTGCAAAAAATAGCTAGAAGTCATCAAACTAGTTATATCACTAGTAACATCATTGACGCTGGAATTATAACAACTATCAGCATTTTCCTATAATTATGACAGTCATTCTAAAACTACGGAGTAGAAGCAACCAGATGCTTATGTTTCCATCAGAAAAAGCAGTCGAATCAGCACCAAGCGGACTTCAACCCATACATCTGAATCTTTGAGGAATATCCGCGAGACGAGGATTTTTAAGAGGGGAAGAGTTAAGACGACAAAAGCGCACAATCAGCTAAACGTGACATTAAGTGCATATCAAAAGCGCACAATCAGCTAAACGTGACATCAAGTGCATATCAACATATTTTGCAGCTTGGGATAAATTCGCAATTCAGCAAAATATACTTCGCGTGTACATACAGCGCGTGTGTACTCATTTTACACTTATTCTTTTCCCACATTATTATAAATAGAAAATATTGTAACAAAATTCTTCAGTTTAAGTTTAGATCTAATAAAGTGGACTTTAGTCCAAAGAAAATAATTTTTTATATTAAACTCATTAAATAAATTTAACTTATATATATATATATATATATATATATATATATATATATATATATATATATATATATATATATATATATAGATATATATATATATATATATATATATATATATATATATATATATATATATATATATATATATATATATGTATATATATATATATATAAATATATATATATATATATATATATATATATATATATATATATATATATATATATATATATATATATATATATATATATATATATATATATATATATATACATATATATATGTGAACAAAATAATCATAAAATAGAAGTATCAAAATGGCTATCACCTTAAGAAAATATTATTCCTTTTATTTTCCTTAAAAAATAAAATAAAACAACTGTTTTGCCATCTCTCTTATTTTTTATTAACTTTGGGCGAAAACTTTCGCATTCATAAGTTTTGTTGAGTGACAAATGAAATTTATGTCGAATTCTTTGGTGCCACCAAAAGTGATGTATGTACATCAAAAAATAGCAAAAAATTGGCTGTTTTTTTGATGTTTTTCATATTCTTTCGTGTCAAAAAAAAGCAACAAAAAAGAAATGTACATTAAAAAATGGAAGTGTCGATTTTTTTTACATTTTAACTAACACCAACACAAAATTATGAATCAATTAAAAAACATAAACAAAACAAAACGTGATTGGTAATCATTCACGGTTCTCTTGTTGTTCTTATGATACGTGTTTATAAAATTAATGTTTAATTAAATCGTATCAAAAAAATTGATATACCTATGTATAAGAAAAATTTTAAAGTTTTTTTGGAAATACAATTTTTTTCTGAAATTTAAGGTAACACCAACACGTGTCCTTATACCGTTCATAAATATAAACATAAACAATCGACGGTAAACGTCATAATAATACATTTCCCCCTCGTTCTATCAATATTTACCTTTCTTTCTCTGTTTACTAACATAGAGACAAAAAAACATCAAATTCACATCAATTTCTACGCGTTCTTTGGTAGCATTATTTTTATCGCATTATTTTTTGTTTAGTGTTATACATGGTTACCACTTAAGTCGTTTGTGTTTCGTAAGTACATACATAGTAATTCTCACTTTGTAATAGATATATGGAAGTCTGAGCATCACCATTACATCAAAATGTATTCGCAAATTGTTAGAGGATCGCTTGATTATTTTAGGCGATTTCAATTTCCCAACTGACGAATGGGAGTATCCCAAGTATCATTACTTGGGATTTATTTATTTTCACCAAAAGGTGAAAAAAGGCTAAAAAGCACCGAAAGTTTTAGCCAGAAGCAAAAAGCACCGATAAAATAAATAACAAATAACTAACACATACTAATGAAAGTCTATAACTCTAATTAATTCATATTATATTTACATGAAAGTTCACCTATTGATGAAAACATACAGCTCAAAAACAACATTTGTAAAAACAACTTAAAATATAAATAGCAAATGTCAATCAAAAGGCATCAATAATATGATGCCGTAGTTAATCATTGGATTAGTAGTTTTGGAGTACCGGTGGATATTCACAAGAACCAGGAAAGACGTTTTGGGTCGGTCGTTTTTCAGGAGATCTGTTTCATAAAATTCGGTATATATTAAATACGAACGACATCTTTTCATCCACAGTTACTTGGTATGGTGGAAAGATTCAATATAAACTTGGAGAAATATTTACTAAAGATTGGTAAAGATAGTAATCAGCGCAACCGGGCTCGGAAAATTACTGTATTTCTGATGACATTTCGATTAGCCATTTATGATTTAACTGGAATGACATAGGTAGAATCATTTTTAGGAATAATCTATTATTTTTTGTAGACCTAAAGATTGGAGTTAAAAGTGCGTATCTTAAGATACGCACTTTCTTAAGAAAATCATCATCAGATTTATGTGGTCAGAATTATAATGAAATGAGAACTTCACGAGATATGGTACGAATATCATATGATAGGATGAAGGCTCGATATGACGTACGAGCAAATAACCTGAAGTTCGAAGAAGGAGATTTAGTATATTTTCCAAAAGGACCGCAATTTCGTGTTCTACTGGATTAAACAAGATTAGCGAGGAAAACCGAAAGTGGTGCAGTTAGGTGAGTTTGCACCTATTCGGAGCAAATCTAGATTTTAAATTAAAACTTGGGCGGATTTTACTCCAGCACTCAATGCCACTAATGGGCCCACGGTGCAATACCCACACATTCACACTAATTCATTCAACCCATTCATCCCATTCACACAAGTACAGTATACCACCTGCGCATTGCATAGCTCCATGTCACCCTGTACAGTAGCATGGGAGATGGGTCGGCCCATGAGTTCTACATTCCAAGAGAGGGTCATAGATGTTTTCAATTTAATCACCGATCGTAATCGGGTGATGAAAAATCCCTTTTGCATCCCGCCTCTGTTGGGATTCGAACCCGTTTCAGATACTTTTAAAGATTCCTACTAAAGCTTATAGAGCATTGCATTTCGTTGTTTAAATCTATCATTTATCAAAAAATAAAAATACAGCTGCAGAAAAATTCACCACGAAGTTAGCTCTGTATGTACGAGTATATGAGTTGAAATATTCTCTACTCGAATTATAATTTCATCAGGAGTGTGTTCATAAACTCGACATTGTAACAATATTGTTACAATATTGTTACGACTGTCATTTTGACGTATAGAAAGGCAATACCGAGTAGAGTTGGTAATGACGTTTGTAACAATAAGGGGAAATTTTATTGTTACAATGTCGAGTTTATGAACACACTCCAGTAAGCCTTGTAGTGTACAATCTTTAATCTTTTTTCTAATTCTATTCCTAAATCAATTATGTAAATAAAAGCTATACGCTTATAAATGGAAAAACTTACACCTACTAAGTTTGCTAAGGACAACTATGTTATAAACAAAAATTCACAATTTGGTTGCGTACTTTACAAAAAATAACAAAATAATGAAAAAAAGACAAAGGCTCTGTGTGAAACGATTCAAAGTTGTTAAAAAAATTAGTTATAACTTTGGTGTAATAGAAAATTTTTATGGTGAAATATTTTTAACGTGGTGATTATGTTTGCTGTGTGAATCTGTTAAAATTTAGACAGTCAAAAATTAAAATGAATCGCGTCGTGAAAAAATATTTTTATCTTGAGAATGCAATTAATAAATGAAAGTATGCAATATTGCAATTTATAAATGAATTTTATTTAATACTATAAATAAAATATTTAATATCGTAATAAATATTCTTACATATAGCATATGGTTTCACTATAATTCTTTTTGTTTTTTGATTTCACCGATTCCATTTTTTTCGTCAAATTATTTATAACGTTTAATTTATCGCCTGCTCATTTAAACACGTTCGTATCTAAATTATTTATCCAATAAAAATATTAGGTTATGTTTTTTTAACACATTTGTCAAAATTTGTATACGGTTCCGACCATGATAATTTTTTTTTGTTTTTTATCACTTTTTAACAACTGTTAATCGTTTCACACAGAGCCAAAGTCGTTAATTTTTTTTTTTTGAAAAAGAGAATGTTTATATGACAAATAGAGGGTTTCCATCGTGATAGTATAATAGTTTAATAATATTATACTATTATACTACGATGATGGAAACGCCTAGTTGGTAGCATAATACTTTATTATAATATTTCAGTATACTATCTATCAAAAATATAGTAGGTATCAAATTATATTTTTAACAATTTCATGACAGTGTACTTTTTATTTACAATTTCGATTCGATCGAAGTTTTTTTTGTGGTATTTTGATATAACTATACGTTTTTGATTTACATACATAGTTATTGTGATTTGATTGTTGTAATGAAATTTGTATAAAATATTAAAAGACAAATTTCAATATTCATTAAAATTATACGATTTACTTCACACTATATGATGGAAACCCGACTATGAATGATAGTATAATAGTATAATACTATTATACTATTATGCATTGACGATGGAAACCCGGTATATGTCTACTTTATTTTTTTCATAGAAATCATATGAATGTACTAGTTTCTCTTACGCCCTATTTGATGGAATAGAGAAAAAGATTGAATTTAAATCCGCCATCAGGCTGATCTTTTTTCAATCCTTTTCTCTTCAAGAGAAATCTCTATCTTCAAAGACACAAATAAATAAGAACGGCCATATATAGTAAATAAAAATGGGAGCAGCGGGTAACATTTAAAATAAATATGGGAAGATGGAATGCCGATGTTGGGGGTGGAGGAATCCCAACAGCATACATAAAGCAGGCTTCGACCAATTCTTCACCAGCCTTAATAGAATATTCGCCACTCGCAAAATAATCTTAATCATGGATTTTGATTATGATTTTTGTTTCATAAACGTCTACTTCATGCACAGTTTTCAACAGTTTAGAGAACATTTCTATAACACGTTATAATCGAAAAACTACAAACAAATTTTAAATAAAAATATGAAAAATATTTTAATTATTTATTCTATACAAAACTACGAACATTCAATTGCTTCAATAACTCAAAATTTATAATTTTAGTATGTTAAATGTACATAGTTAAAAAAGGATATTTTATAATATTTATTGTACATATATATACATATCTATTATATTTAAATAAATCATAAAAAAGAAATGCAATTTTATATTTTTACTTTTGTGATTGTACTATGTAGATACTTCATATTGACGATTGAAGCAACACGGATCCTACATAGCAGAAAAATTTGGAAGCGAATATACAAACAGTATAACGTACAATAAAATATTTGTATATAAGTATTTATTGTATTTATTAAGGTATCTAAAAATAAGATATTCAAATATGTAGTTGTAAGTACTCACCCAAATACAAGTTATAAAACTAATGGTTTAAAACTAATAATACAATCATGGCGAACCGTTTGAAAATCTAAAGGCTTCCACATGGTCAAATTGCGGTTTCAGTAAATTTACATTTTACGAGTTTCTTAAGAAAGTGCGTATCTTAAGATTTTCAATATTTATTACAAATCTCACTATGAATTTTCGATAAACCTGAACTAACACTAACACAACTAACAGTTCGGCATGATTGTAGTGTTAGTTCAGGCCTATCGAGAAATGATAGTGAGATTGGTGATAAACATACAAAATCTTAAAATACGCACTTTCTTAAGAAAATCTGAATTACTGAAACCGCTTAGCTTTTCAAACGGTCCAGCATGATTGTAGTGTTAGTTCAGGCCTATCAAAAAATCATAGTGAGATTGGTAATAAATATTGAAAATTTTTGAATTCGCATTATCTTCGGAAAATTTAAAAATGTTTGTAAATATATTTATATGTGAATGTTATAGAGTATTTTATTGAATAATTAAAATCTTTAGCTTTATTTATTTCATATGTTTTTATGATACAAGGAAGTAAATTAATTATTCAATGTTACTTTTTAAATATTTTATTATTTAATATGTTAATTTGTTTTATAGAATTTGCCTAAATGATGACTGGCTTTTATAATACACTACTATCTGACTAATACATTCACAAATATTTAGTTTTAGTATAAACTTCACACATATACGGCGTGTGAAGTTTTTACTAAGTAAAAACTATTTTTTTTTCTTTAGTTCTAATTTAGTCCTACATCACACGCATTCATTTATGACCGATACAGTTAGAAATAGGTAATATATTAAATCGTAGACTTAATAGTGGCTTAATGGACAACGTGGCAGTTTTCATGCATCTTCATTGCCATCATCATCGGAGTCATTATCCTTAAGCACAGCGTCCTCTTTAAAATTTTAATGTTTTTGTCCAACTTATAAAACACGGTTTTAAGTGTTTACATGGGAATAGTACCACGTCACATTTGGTTTCAAAACACACAAACCAAATAATGAATGAATTAAGATATGTGTTTATAAAATAAAATAACATAAAATATTGCGAGAATATGTCATTTTGAAATTATTAGTTTTTGCAAAACACCTGTCAGACAATGTATAAATAGCTCCAGAGATTTTCATACAAAAAGTCAAATTGTCATAGTTCCTGTGGTAATGTACAAAAAGTTCCAGGGATTTTCATACAAAAAGTCAGCTTTTCTTAGTTCATGTCGTCCCACAATACGTATGTACAAGTTTTGCAAATAACCAGTGGTAACATGATGTACCATCACGTTTTCGATATTCGATAGACGATTTTTTCACAAACAAAAATATTCCGTAATTTCTATTGTGATCAACGGCTTTGTGCGATTCTTTTTATATACGTTTATTCCATAAAATATAAACAATTTAATTATTTTGGATAGCGAACAAGCTGCGGCAAAAGAGAAAATATGCAGCTCAGGTCGCAAGAAAATTCGCATAATTGAATAAACGAAATAGCGTACAGTTTTGTTAGTGAAAGAAAATAGATAAAAATGTCTATCGACTATCGAAAATGGTGATGTTCCAACAACCCAGCCCATAAAACTGTACAATATCGGCATGCGCACTGCGCAGTAAACATACCTGTTGATGATTTAACACCGTTGCAATCAGAGGTTACGCTTACGACAGGTCGAATCTCCTCAATCCTCGTTACCGTATAGGTATTTAAACGTTTTGTCGAACCGGAATTTAGAGAATTGCGTTTGGTTAACACTAATGTTTTTTCAGATGTTGGATGATTTCGCTTTATTTGTAACTTAATTTGTATTTTGTTTATAGGTTTTGGATCTGATGATAATTTTACAGATGATGATCTTGAAGATGGTGACTCCGATGCAGTAGATATGGTTAGAGATGGTAATCTGTTTTAATAGTAAATATAAAAATTGTATTTAATAATTCGTTGGACCAAATATTATTATTAATATACAATACATATGCATCATTTAACAATTTTTATAAGACAAATGTCGATTTATTTATTTAGCTTCTTCTGATCGTAAGGGAGGAAAAAGTAAAATAGACATATAACTGTGGCAATAAATGCACAACTCAGTATCTCGAGATATACATTTATAGAATTTTAATCTATATTTACTCTGCGTTTTAATAGTAAATTTTAGTTTTGGCCGTTTGATTGAATGAAGAAACGTACAAAATAGAGAAAAAAAATAGTTTTGACTATACGAGTATACATATATGTACAGTTTAAATGGATAACTAGCTACTAATTTCATACATGTATCTAACATCTACGATCGCGACCAATTCCCAAGTATGGACGATTGTAAAAGTAGAGAAAGCGCCTCTCGCGGAACAAAATATACATGCATAACGATTTTTGTGAATTATAATATAATAATATATAGTGTGATTCATTCCGGCTTGTCTCCATTGGCATTTTAAGCGCCACTAGAGGCGCTAGTAATCCATACGAGCGAAAGGTGATCTAAGTGAATTTGTACATCGAATTGCCTAGCAAAAATGTATTAATAAATAATGTATCTTTAGGCTTGATCACCTTCCGCTCCAGTTTGCAAATATTTCACTTTCCAGTCAAACACTTTCCGTTTTGGAATCATACATTCTTGATAGCTTTTTTGTTTGTGTTTGTGCGTAATGACTCGTGCTTCATATAAATTGTTTGTTGAAAACTATGCAACACAAATATCCCCACTCCAACATAGTTTACCTTCCATAGATACAAAAAAAATGTACGTATCTATATACGGTTTTAGGGCAAAAGGTGAAAAACTAACATGATACATCCATTCATCATGTACTGCAAACTCTTGTGGACTATGACCAGCATATATGCACCTATACAATAAACCTTCTGTGTAAATTCTAGAATAAATTACTCATTCGTTGGCTTATTCACTCAGTTCATAGGATGAGCGATTTTTATGGCTTTTTAATTTTTTTTTCATTAGCAACTTTATTATTAAAACAATAAAAGTTTACAATATTATACAAGTGTAAGTCTATAGAAGTGCTAAGATAATTGCACCTTCAGTTATTTTCAACATGTGACAGGTGCACTGATTCAAACTTAACATAATTATAAATTTAATAAAAATATACAAAATTTAACTAAATTAAAGCATTGTATATACATTATAAACAATGACATTAAAAAATCGTCTACGAAACTCTAGTTTGAAATTTAGAATATGTTTTTCCGCTAGTGGCAGTAGTAATCCATATGGGCGAAAAGTGATCAAAGTATGTTGATACAAGAAAGAGCCTAGGAAATTTTTGTTTTATATAACTTAAATTTTTGAATAAAAAACACAACATAATCACATAGATCTAGTTTGGAAATATTTCATCAGATGTCAGACACTTTGCGTTAAAAAATGAATAGGATGTGAAATTTTTAGTCTACGAAAATATCGTATTTGACTTAATAAAAACAATTCGCCTAAATTGATTGAATTGTGGAGATGTTGGATTATCATATAATCTACCAAAGGGCTTATAATAGCAACAAATCCTCGAATACGCAAGAAAACCGTATTATTTTGAATATCGCGTTATTTTGAGTTTCAATTTTTGAAAATGGTTGTTTAATTAATTATTTAAACGATTTACATAAGCAAAATAAAATTTTGTCACCAGCTTTCGTAATATTTTCGTAAAAGAGGTCTGCCTCAGAGAAAGGATCAGCGAAAATTAATAATCCAGTCTTCAAACATGAGAAATTGTTATCATTCTGTTGGGATGCAACTGTTAAATTTGCCAATTTAATACTATACTGTAGGGTGATTTTATATAAAATTCAAAAAATAAATCAATTCACTTGTTGATTAATTTCTTGTTGCAAGTACAAATTTACATATACATATTTTAATGTAATATGGTATGATATAATATCTATAAAATATATAATAATCCTTCTCTCTTATAAGGTACATCAAATCACTAATATGCAAGTGTAATGATAGACTCAACAGGAATACCATGTAAGGGAGTATATAGCATTTTGTATATAAGCATATGCGGAAATCGATAGTCCCAGAATTTTTAAAATAGGTCAAGGAATATAAATACATATGTGTAGAGGTATATTTATTAAATATGGCTTTTGTAGGTATGAGGAAACTCTTTCACATATACGAGTACAATCTCATCACTGTTGTAAAATCGAAAAATCGATGATTTTTCAATTTTACTTGATCATTAAATGCAAAGAATGTACAAACAAATCGATATATATATATATATATATATATATATATATATATATATATATATATATATATATATATATATATATATATATATATATATATATATATATATATATATATATATATGTGGGTATATAATAAATATATGATACATATTATATATTGACAATATAAGTAACTGTACTTAGAGATGTCTATTTTTTACCTAATATTATCATGATTTTTATTATTATCAAGTTGTAATAAATCCATTCGTTTCCAGCCCAATTTGTATATTATGAATGTAGTTCTTCAACTGTAGGGCTATTTATGTTTCTCCACGGCACAATATTTTTTTTGATTCCAGTGCCTTGATACCTGGTGTTGCATTTTAATATTTTGATTATTTAAATTTTTTTAAACTAATAATTATCACTAAACACTGATTAATAAACACTTATTTGATTTGTAATGGTTTACTTTAGTTTTTAATAAATTCACATTCACAAGTTTGTGAAATATGATAATTATATAGTGTCGATATATTAATATCTAGCATTACTTTAATTTACTCTGTATAAAAAATTGTATTGTATGATAACAAATTTATAAATGAAAATTTCCCAATAAAATTTTCTATTGCGATTGTATGTGTGAGAAAACGTTTATATTTATATAAAGGATATATAGTATATGCGAGAAAATGAGAAAATTTGAAAGAAAACATATTTTATAGTAATACACGAAATGAGGAGAAAAGATATGGCATTTTATTTGTGTCTTTTGTGAGCCTACTCAGAAGCAGTAGCGTGTAATATCATAAAATTCTTATATTATACTATAGGTTTTGCACTTCAAAAGATGTTCTAAAACACTTTCAATTTTCTGCAAGTATACAGTTTAATTTTTTGTAAAACTAGTTCAATTTTTTACAAGCAAATTCACGTTTTTTTAATTTACTTCCAATTTTAACTAAACCGAATTTATGAATCTAAAATCCAAATTCTATTTCAATTTGGTGTATTTTATCAAATCAAATTCAAGCTTTTACAAATCAAATTAAAAGTTTTGCTTTAGAAGTAATTCAATAAAATACAATACATATTTATGTAATAAATATGTACACTATGGCAAAAAAATAAATAAATAATAAATTTAAAAATTTATAAATATCTAATGGTATACTGGACCAAAAATGTTGTCTACTTTCTGGTGCTGGAATTCATTTTAATTAATTTTATTTTTTTGTCACTTGTGTAAATTAAAAATTTTTTAAACGAGAAAAAAACTGCTAACTTTGAGACGCGCAACGAATTTTCCCAATCATTCATTTGCAAATCCATATCACAGTACACAAAATAAAGGTATTATATTCATTGCTTCTATTTTCGTTCACGTTTGCGCAGCTGTGAAAAATTTTCAATATGGCGAATGTTTGAGACCTGAATGGTTTCTTTATTATGTTGTGAATTATCTTGTAAATTATCTTGTGAATTATAATAATAATAATAAATTAAAATAATTATAATAATAATAAATTAAAATGCGGTGTGCTATTTTCGGGTGCAATGAAAATAATAAAATCCATAATAGTGAAATTTCATTTCATAGTTTTCCGAAAGATAAAACAACATGTAAACAGTGGGTTTTTTTATGTTGTAGGAAGGATACATTTAATATAAACACTTCCAGAATTTGCTCTAAGCATTTTAATCAGACTGATTTTTTTGTGAATTCATTGTATCAAACGTATGGAATTAATGTGAAACGTAAATTAAAAAAAAATGTTGTTCCGTCAATTTTACTGGCAATAAAAGGCAAACTGAAAACAGCAACCTCCAGTAGTGTAAGAATGGACAGAAAAGCTTAGCAATTAAGGTAAGTGGAAGTGTCAAATTAAGTGATAATGTAAATTATTAACCAACGAACATTTATTTTTAAACAGTACAACTGAGGTTGGATCATCAGATATTGCTGGACGATCAACGTCAACGAACATTAGCAGCGGATTGTCAGATGAGCTGCATGAAAATTCCATCGAAAAATCTACATCTAATGAAGTAAATCCATCCGCGGTACAGTGTACAGATTGTAGTACGGAGACTCAAGAAATTGTACCGTTTAATCAACGAAATCCAGTCGCTATTAAGTGTACCGATTGCAGTATACAAACAACAGAAATTATACTAGGCATATAACAGAAATTATACTTTACTAGGCATATATACATATTATTATAAAAAGGTCTCTAAGTTCCGCCATTTTTAAAATTTGTTGTTTTTGTAATTTTTGGCAGATGCGCAGTATATTACCTGAATCCATATTAGCATTTTGTAGAGAATTTAAAATCCTTGAAAATAGCACTGTGTAAATTGCCTTGTCAGTTATTGCAATTTTAGCGAAACCGTAATAAAAATATTCTGCAATAACTCGACAAGGAGTTGCCGTACATAAATTTACACAATAACGCTGTTCAAGGGTTTTAAATGTATTATATTTTACTGAATAAATTGAAATAAAATATTACTAAAATAAAATAGAAATGTTGTAAATATATAGTTAAATCTCTTAAAAGCAAAATGTTTAATTTGATTTGGATAACCTTGAATTTGATTTGTAAAGAAACTCAATTTGAAATACAAAAAGTTAAACTTGTTTTATTGAGTTAGTTATAATACTTAAAATTGAATGTAATTTAATAAAACGTGAATTTGCTTTGTAATAACTTGTTTGAACTTGTTTTTCAAAAAATTGAACAGCACTTGTAAAAAATTGAAAGTGTTTTGGAACATCGTTAATTTGAAGAAGCTATCAATGTTAATATAATTAGAGATTTTTTTATTCTTCAAACTCGTGGCAAATACTTTTAAACACCGTTCAAATTTCACAACAACTAAACTAAAGTACTAAAATTTCGCGGTCAGTTTCCCACAGCTAACCCGCCACTTTATGAAAGCAACCAAACCAATAATGTTTTTAATTTAATTTATAATTTCTGTTCTCCAAATAATGTTTTCAAAATACCTAAGTTTGTCCTTGTAAATAGTACATTTTGCAGAGCATAATATCATTCCAGCAACTATGATGCCTTGCAAGTTGCAACACTTACAAACAAAACAATTATGTTTTCCAGCGGAGTACTACTTAATATTTGTTTGATCATTCTCCCAAATATAGCTGGAGAATTGCCTAAGCCGAATGGCACGTCAGTTGACACTGACAGTCATAATAATAATAATTCGCTGTACAGAAAATACTCTGTTTACTCGAGCTTTTTCGAGGATCCTCCGATATATACTGTTACGTACATTAATATATATATACATATATAAGTATAGCTACTCGTATTGACGATTGTAAAAGTACAGAAAGCTCCTCTCGTGGAAAAAATAAACATGATTTTTGCGATTTGTGTGGAGGAAATATCAAATTACATACTCATGTAATTTTGTTCAATACAAAAAACGCAGTTTCGTAAAATTTCACACTAATCCGTTTATTTTGTATTCTAAAAATTAATTAAACGTCAAGCTGCATATTCGCTTCGAAGTTTTTCAATTTTTCTCAATTTGTTTTACCGACATTTCTGACAAATCTCGTTCATTATATCAAAGGTATGTGATATAATTTAATAATACAGTAATAATGAGCAATAGCTTATTTCGTTCTTTTATGTAATTTTACAAAAACTTCTATTCTTACCCCACAGATTTCTTGTCAATTGTTTTATTACGTCACTGATGGCTGCGCATAAAAATCAAAAAATATAGTTAATGGCACACCAAAATGTCGTTACCTCACAGTATTTAAGTGATATATGTAAATGCATATTTCTATTTTTGAGTTAACACTGTCATCATCTTACTTGTTATCATCTTACTTAAAAATACGAGAACTTGCGATTGTAAGTTTCAAAATTTTAATACCTCTTTCCTTTGGAAGATACCACTGTGCCAAGAGTTATTATTATACTAGCATTTACATTAATCTAAAAATAGTTATAATTAAAAAGGAGAGCGAAGGTAGAAAATTAAATCCGGAGGATACAAAACTCGGATGAACAATCCCAAAAACCTATAGAAATTTAAAAATCTAGTTGTAGCACAACTGGTGACATTTTCCATCGATTTTAAAATGTACACATACATAAATGAATATGATGGTTAAACATAATATGTCACTTCTGATGAGAGTTGCCATATTATACTTTAAAAAAATCCCTGGAGAACTAATCTTCATTCATAAATTTTCAGTAGAAATGGGATAGGTGAGAATATCAAGAAGGATTTCGTCCGAATGGATTAGTCACTGATGAAGTGTTTTCGCTGCAGATGATTCTATTTGAATATTATGAGACATTCATCCCCGAATATCAGGTGTTCCTGGATTTCAGACAGGCCTATGACTCGATCAATCGAGAGGGTTTATGTTCTACCGTGGAATACCTAGGAATACCAAAATTGGTACGATCGTGTAGAGTGATAGTGACGCAGTCTCGATGTTGTGTTAAAGTTGAGAATAGGCTATCGAGAGTTTTTGCAGTTAATTCGGGTGTTCGGCAAAGATGCTCTGTCCCCGATTCTCTTTAATCTCATGTTGGAGTTGCAGGTAGTCGTACTTTGTATCCTCTAAGGCGACTGCTAAAATCTAAACACCTATATATCAAGTATTGTGAAACTTAAGATTTACAGAGCAGTGATCGGCAAGTGGTTATGTATGGATGGGAACATTTGACGCTGATGGAGGAGTTGGCTCCTTACAGGTTATCTAGGACAGTATCAAGACAAAGCTCGAAATCGAAACCGGTGAAGTCATATTGTTGATAAAGTAATGGTCTTTAAATAATGTGTAATTTAATAATAAATGTGTGGTTGGATTTAATTTGAATAATTTAAAGTAATAATTGTTTAAATCACACTGCAATCGTTATCTATTTTGAAAACGAGGTCGGTGAGGTTTGCTTTTTATTTCACTGTGATTGTTTTTTCGTAGCTTTCATGGATTTCAAGATACTGTGAACTTTGTTGGTTTCATTGGTTTTATTTCATTCATGTTTCTAACTTATATTGTAAATATTGGTGTAATTTAACTAATTTTTTTTTATTTTTTTTTAACTAATAATTTAACTTTAGTTTTATTAAATTTGGTAAAATGGATGTAAAATATTGTTTGTTTCATTGTTGATTTTTATACAATAAAATAGATATATTAAAAAATAGATAAATTTTTCTCTTTTATTCCTCGGTGGGCTAGATTTCAACTGGATGTTAATTTCGTAGTTTGAAGTTTTTAAAATTTTTTTCATTGTAATTGAAAAAAATTTTATTCCAATTGAAAAAGGTTTCATTTTATTTAGAAATAGTTTCATTTATGTATTTGAAAAAGATTTGTGTTAATTTATAAAGAGTTTCATTCAATTTGGAAATGGTTTCATTTAATCTAAAAAAACCTATAAACATTGGAATATGCATAAAAATCGTTTCACTTCCAAACTTCATTTAATTAATTTCTTGTTTTATTTCTCTACAAGAAGAAGATTTAATTGTTTATTTCGAAAATCCTAGTTCCGAAGTTAAATTTCAAAAGATTTTAAAATCAAAATATAATAAAAAATAATACAAAAATAACACTCTCACTGATGGAAGTATTTTGTAAAACAACAAAACGCTATATAAAATTAATATTGCAAATTCACATGGGTCCTGGCTCAGTGCTCACGAAACTACTACTAAGGGAGTAAATGTACTACTTTCAAATCCACTGTACTTCTATACTACAACTATGTACTATCTGCAGTCTATGCTGCTCTGAACAGAAAACAAGAAAATTCATAAAATATCGAGTTCTCTATTTGTTGTTTCTATTCCGTTTATTACAAGACGCACAATGGCGAATTTTGACTCACCAGCAGAGTGTTGATATCCAATTGTGAAGAATTTTGGATATTGATTTTTGATTTGATAAATGGTATGAACGAGGAAATGTATCCAAATCTTCGAAATTTTGTTGGATCGATGAATTTTCCACACAGTAAAACCAACTGTAAAACGCATAATTTCACAGGTAAATCTGATTAAGGACAAAAAATGAAACTCTTTATTAACCGCAACCGTAAATGCAATTCAGAGAACTCTATGGGACATATTCTAGTCGATGGAATCTTTCTAAGGAATTAATTAATAAATATTACAAATAATTATATGCTGTTATTAATACTATTATAGGTACTCCAATTTTATTGGATTTCCTATTTTTGCAATATAATTTTGTTGTTTATTACGAATTTTAACGTTGAACATTTAATTTATTTTTTTCATGCTTTATAGATAATTTTTGGTTGTCAATAAATGAGAACGGTAAATTTAAGTTTTTTTGAAATAAACAAAATATAACGATTTTTTTTTGTGTTTTTTAACTATACAAACTCCTAATTTTTCTAAAATGCTCCTCGGGAAATTGTTCACATACTACTTTCAATTTTTACAAAACGACAGCTCTGAGTCCTGGCTGTGTGACAAATTCGTCTACCTTAGTTTTTAAATTGTTTTGTTGTATACATGAGCGGAAAGAGAAAAAGTTCAATTGATACTGAAAACAAAATATTGCAGCGAAAAATCTTACTGTATATTTCGATCCATTGCAACCTAAATATACTATATACAAAGAATATTTAGTTTAATTAATTAAATTAAATATTCTTTGGTATAAGTTATTTGGGATTCCTAAATATATACCATAACACCAAATGTATACATGTAAGTGAGAACTCATAGTTGATTTTCTAAACTTTTATTTAAAACAAATTTAGTTATAAAAAACGTTAAATAATTACATCAATTTTTGTCATTAAAATATTTTTTTAATTAATATATGTTTGTTATTAATATATAATTTGAAGTAGTTGCACAAGTAATAGTAAAAAACAAAGTTTTTTTAGGTAGTTAATTCCATCAAATACATTTGTAGTGTTAATAACATTGATTTTTTTATTATGAAAAAGCGCTTATATGAGAGATTCTATAAATTGAATTAGATTAAGTTTTTTAAAATTATTAATTAGTAAAAATTATTATGTTGCAAATATTATGAAATGCTAAAGGCACACTTATATTGTAAAAAGAAGGAATCACAGTAATTAGTAAGGCACTATTTATATATGTAATCTAGGATCTATAATGAAATTTATCGAATAATTCGATTATCGATAAATACGATATTGATTTTTTTCCTATTATGAAAATAAAAAATCATACGAATCGGATCGAAAACTCAATAAAATTCTATTATGAAACTAAAAAAATCAATCGATTCGAATTTTTCAATAACAAGTTATACATAATTCGACTGCTATTTAGCTGTCGAATGTTGTAATTCGATAATGGATGTTTACCGTTGTCGTGTTTATTATTAATAAAGGCATATTTATAATAAAGCCATATTGCCGAAAAGTACCATAAAATATAAATATGTAGGTAGTCTTAGAATATTGTAATGACCCTAAAATAAATATTTTTGTAGTTTGAGACCGCTTAGGAAAAACCAATTGTATTTCATTGAAATATTTTAGATTAATAATCCTTCGTATATGTATTTAAGGAAAATAATTTAATTAATCGTTAAATTAATTAGATTATTAAATAATAGTTTAGATTATTAGATTATTTTGTTGTTGTCAATGTTCTCGACATATCAATCGAATTAAATATCGTACGCAATCGTTTTCTCTGAATACTGGCGAGCGTGGTTTGGTCATCAAAATCAGCTTGATTTAATACCCTATTGAATCAATATTTTAACCGCTCATTAATATTTAATTTATTATAAAATTAATTTATTTTATGTTTGTTGTTTTTAATATAATCTTTAAAAAAAAATGATAAAAACATCACATAGATTCTAGACTATAAACACAACACTATAATGTTATTTGATCCCGACTTAATTTCGTACATATTTTCTTTCTTTTATATTTGACAATTCTATTAAATTTCATAATAGGAAAATATTGGCGACTGGTAATGTCTTTTAGCAGCAAATTGTATCTAGGTCTTTTAATAATTTCAGCTAGACCATTTTTAGCTGTATTGTGAGCGTTTACGATTCAATTTTATTGTACCCTAAAACGTTTCTAAAAATTTCGTTGTACAGCGCAAAAATCATTTGACCAGTCGTCACTAATCGAATTCGATTTTTCGTTTTACCGAATTATTCGATAAGTTTCATAATAGACCCTGTGTGTTTGTAAACTACGGGTGCTTTTGTATAGGCGTTCGGCGTAAATTCGATCGGCAAGTTCCTTTTATTTATATATGTGTTCTGGATCAAAATTTTCTATATTATACAAACAAGTCTGATTAATCCAAAATTTAAATAGACAAACTGCCTCTTTTTCATTGTGTTGCTTGTGTACATATACATCGCACAATAAAAATTTAAAATGAAACGACTAATACCAATGTATTATATTTTGTTTTTTGCACAAAGGAATATGAAAAAAAATTAAAAAAATACATTAGAAACAACAATAATCTGTATATAAATATATTTTTTCACCAACACAACCTTAAAGAGGCAAAATCAAAGTAGTATATGTCAGTAAAAAAATCAGTCAGACTTGTTAGTATAGAAGATTTTGTCTGGATACATACTAATTTATTATGTGTATATGTGTGTATCGGCTCACAAAAACATTTCTTTGGTTAAATGTATAAAATTATTTTTTTAATTTTTGTATATCTTAATATTCAAAGGCGCATTTCGTTAAAAGTTATTACCAATTTTGTTTTGAAATCAAGCGATTTAACGCTTCATTTTATCTAAAATTGGCACTATCATATCAAACTTAGGTCTTTTGCCCGCATCTTCGTTCATACAAATATTAATTAATTTTGTTAAATGTGAAGAAGAACCCGGTGGCACTTGGAGACGTAAACCTTCTGTTGCGATGCGCATACCACATTCCATTGGCGACATATCGGGGAATGGAATTTCACGTGTTACCAATTCCCACACACAAATAGCAAAACTCCACATATCGCATGCTTCCCAGTTACGATCGGATCGTTTTTTTAGTAAAGTTTCTGGTGACATCCAACCTGGTTGATAGACTCGTCCACGTTCTTGGAACGAAAATTTAGCATCCCCCATATTAATTCGAGCAGTTAGATCTTCATCGATCATTATGTGATGTGAATTCAAATGATATTCAGGTATTATACGTTCAAGTGAATGTAAATAGGCCATTCCTTTGGCGATATCCAATGCAAAACGTACGGCTTGAGGTAAATCTACTACAACACCCGTGGATCCGTGTAGCAAATCGAATAATGAACCTCTGGGCATGAATTGGCTAATAACAACCAAATTTGGTGGTGAATTGCAAGCGCCAATGACCGGTAAAATATTTGGATGCGAAAAAATTCGCAATTTTGGAAATTCTTCGTTGAAATCACGCGAAACTCTTGCATTACAATCGCGAACTGATAAAATCTGAAAATGAGTGAACATTAACAGTGAGTTAGGTAAATATCTAAATTTATTACACTCACCTTAGCCACTATATCATTTTTTTGCCAGCGTCCTCGCCATGTCTCACCCGACGGAGTGATAGCAAGTTTTGAGTGTAATTCCAAATCTCGTATATTAATGCCTTTGAATCGAGATAGCGTAGCATCTCGGGATCTTGTTTTAAGACCAAGCCAACTCTGATCTTTAAAACTGAGTTTCTTAAGCTCTTGTCCATTTTCCACTGCCAAATCGTTCAATCGTTTTGCTAAATTAGCCTTTGCTTTGTCAAGGGGCGTATCACCGTCTTTGTTGGCTATCGATACAAGTGCACCATGATTTACTAGTTCGTCCGCAATAGATATGTATCCCCAAAAGCAAGCATAGTGAAGTGGTGAATTTCCATGCTCATTTGTTGCATTTACATCGGCCCGATGACGTAACAAGAGAATTACAACGTCATAATGTCCATGAGCTGCTGCTAGATGTAATGGTATATCATCGCCCATATTGGTTGCATTTACTCGAGCGCCTCGTTGCAATAACATCTCGACCAATTTCACATGGCCTTCTTTGGCACACCAGTGTAATGGACTGAATCCATGATCATCACTAAAAGTTAGTAATAAATTATAATAATCACTTGCCTCTTTTATATTAAAATAATAATTGAGTTAAAGAAGACCACACACGGCATCAAATTGGCACCACATTGAAATGAAAAAAATTTAAAGATTTATGATTTAATTGCGGCCTACTAAATTATTGGGCGTAGCTGAACATGAATGTAGAGATATTATAATGCCAAAAATGGTCAAAACTTTCAAAAATTTTTACAATCACCCAAAACTAACAATTATGTTCTGATATTCATTCTTTAGAAACTATTCCTTACCCCTGATTCATATCATGTTCCGTGTCATCCAGCCACAATCGTACTTGAATCGAATTGCCTTCACGACACCAATGAAAAATATCTTCCATGATTCGTTCGTCTTATTTTTTATCTTCCGCAAATATTTTACTAACAGTACAGAATATAAATTTTATACATAAATATGTAATCTTTTGTTTAATTAAAATAAATATGTATTTTAATACAAATTAAATTTAGTTAAGAAATCCTAGCTTTATTGTACGACTGTACGATGAGCGACTTTTTTTAATGATAACAATGACGTAATAATAATTTGATTAGTCAATGTCAAAAAAAATGTATCGGGCAGCACGCTATGTACCCAAATTCAACAAATGTTTATAAATTTACAATATTTTGAATTAAAAATTTTAATTAATTTAATATAATTTAAAATTTTATTTACAGTTTTTAATTAACTATTGAATTATTCAGAAATGTTTATGATTTAAATTATTTTTTAAATTTCGGCTAGTTAGCCGTTTCGACGAAGTAAATGTAAAGTTATCATTTTTGATGCGCCTAAATTTAGTCTAATTTAAAATGGCAGAAGCAATGGAACAACAAAATCTGCCACCAGATTGGGAATCTCGATTTGATGCCCGTAGCGGCCGATAGTAAGTCAGATTTATTCATATTGTTTGTAAATACTAATTTAATAAGGGTGTTTCACAAAATAAATTTATTATATTTATATATAAATGTAAATAAATTAGATAAAAATGGCGTATTGTTGACGATTGTGGTTGATTATTATCACACAATCTATTAACTTTAGTTATTTACGCCTATGCTATTATGTTAAATTAAATTGTATACCATTTAATATAGTAAAGAAATATAACTATGTGATATATACATAGTTTTCAAATCATATATATATATATATATATA